>JAAGKR010010283.1:0-23324 GCA_011419295.1 Clarias macrocephalus | reverse complement strand
AACACACACAACAGGTACACACACACACATCTGGAACACACAACAGATACACACACACATCTGGAACACAACAGGTACACACACATCCAGAACACACAACAGGTACACACACACATCTGGAACACACAACAGATACACACACACATCCCGAACACACAACAGATACACACACACATCCCGAACACACAACAGATACACACACACATCCCGAACACACAACAGATACACACACACATCCAGAACACACAACAGATACACACACACATACAGAACATACAACAGATACACACACACATCCCGAACACACAACAGATACACACACACATCCCGAACACACAACAGGTACACACACATCCGGAACACACAACATACACACACATCTGGAACACACAACATACACACACATCCAGAACACACAACAGGTACACACACACACACACATACAGAACACACAGCAGATACACACACACATACAGAACACACAACATACACACACACATAAGGTACACTCAGACACATCCGAAACACAAAACAGACAGACAGACAGACAGACAGACACACACACACACACACACACACACACACACACACACACACACACACACACACACATAAAGGAATGGCTGGCTGTATATGGTCATGTTCTCTTTGATCATTAGCCAGAACAGAGCCTGCGCGGTCCCTTTAGCGTGTTGTTGTTTAAGCTCTGTGCATGTGTTGTCTCTCCCGCAGGCTAAAGCTCTGTTCAGTGAGGAGATGCGGCGCGTGTCGAGTCTCACACTGCAGCGCTTCACGTGAGTGTCTCTGTCGCCTCGTTACATGATGTTAACTATCCTGATGCGTGTTCTTGTGAGACATTTCATACTTTGCGCGTGTGTGTTTGTGCCCAGGTCTTTGGGGACAGTCGCGCAGGGCGTCAGCTGTAACATTTTGGCGAAGCTTTTCCAAACTCCCGTGTCCACGTCCTCAGCGCGGGACATTCTGCAGGTCCTGAGGGAGCAGCCGGGGCCTCTTCACCCCTCGCTGGTACAGGATTTAATTTGAATAAATACACAGGTCTAAAATATACATTCAGACATTTTGCACGTAATTGCAGCGATTGTTCATCCAGTGCTTAATTCTCATGTTGTCTGTGATCTAGAAACGGTGTTTATTTGAAGAACTGTACAAGCTGAGCTTCTTCTCGGAGCTGCTCGGTGCGATGGGAGCTCAGATCGCTCTGTCCATCCCGTAAGTCCTTTCAGCGGAGTTGGGTTGTGGCGAAGAGAAACTTTTTCAGTGTATATACTGACATGCAGTAGTACAATAATGTGCATATAAGAACTTAATAATTATATTAAAATATGCAGGTAAGAAATAAAACATTCATGTGATGCTGCTTTACTTAATTTACTATTATTATACATCTGAAGGCTTTTATTCCTCTTCTGCAACAGACATTTGTCTCCAGTTCTAATTTTTATTCATTAAAGAATGAAACTTTTATCTTTCCATAGTTCTAACTACATCTAATGTTCTGGAATATTCTGTAAAGACAAGTTAAGCAAACCTGCAAAGCCTAAACTACTCCTAGTAAAAGCACGGCGTATCCTTCTGGCCTATCAAAATGTTTTTAAATTTTTTTTTATTAAACACGGCTGCGTAACGTCGGTTCCTGTCCAAAAAAAAAAAAAAAAAAAAACCACTATTACAGAAGGGTCGAATTATTGGGCTGCATCAAGCAAATAATTAAACATAGACATTAAAATGACTGGAATTGGGTTAGGGAATATCCGACACATTATTAAGACCTGGAAGGATAGTGCTGATCCGCCAGCTGCATTAAAGGGAATGTCAGAGATCACTTAAACGTAAAAGAAGAGCATTTCCACACACACACACACACACACACACACACACACACACACACACACACACACACACACACAATGTGATGAGGACTCACAGGATCGGGACTAAACAGCTGAGTCTCTATAAGAAAACCACTTGTTATTGAGACTCAGGCCGCATAAAGACTGGACTTTGGAGTGATGGAAAAGGGTCATGTGACCTGATGAGTCCGGATTGAGCCTATTCCAGAGTGATGGGCGTGTCAGGGTGAGAAGGGAAGCGCATGAAGCGATGCTCCCATCATGCATAGTGTCCACTGTACAAGCCTCTGGAGACAGTGTTATGATCTCAACGTTATGTGGAATTAAAATGAAGCCACATGACCACCTGAATGTACTGAATCACCAGCACATCACATCTATGGAGGGTTTCATCGCTGATGGCACAGACGCTGATCTTCCAGCGTGACAGGATTGTAATATTGTTGTTAAATGAGAGGTGGTTAATGTATGTCTTAATGAAATTGCTGTTGTTTTGTAGGATAAGTACTATTAAGAAGTTCTCCCCGGGTATGATGGAGACTCTGAGGAGAATGGTTGTTCTGGATCCTCAGTACTTCCTCCTTACACCCAAAGTCAAACAGGCTCTGCTGGTGGACAAGATGCTGCAGAGTCTGGTCAGTGTTCTGTTTAACAATAACACAAAGATCGTTATAAGGTCTAAGGTCCTGACTTAGCCATTCATCGCTGTCCATCACGGTGGTGTGTGTGACGTTTCCCTGCTTAGGGCCTGAACGCAGGTACGTACACCGAGGTGGAGTTTCGTTCGTTGGGAATTATGGCGACATCCGTGTCGGACTCGGTCTTCGTTCAGCTGGACAGGAGATTCTTCGTGGACAGCATTGAGTTTCTGCGAGGTTTCTGTTACAGTGCTAGTAAAAGAGACTTGGTGGCGCTGATGCTCCAGGAGAACAGTACATTCGGGTGAGATACTAATACTTGATGCTTCTTATCTCCCGATCCATGCTTCGTTTTTTTGTAAATATGTTACACATTTATATTTTTTATCAGATAAAAAGTACATAGTACTAAATACAATTTCATTTTCATATAATTCACAAGTTCATTCAGGTGAAACTTGGCCTATTTAGATTTCACATGAAAAGACATAAACCTGAAAAAGTGTATTTGTCAAAAAAAAAAAAAAAAAAAAAAAGCAAAATAGCGAAGATATTGCAACATGAATTTATCATGGTTACGGACACTACAGTTTTTGCTCTTTTAAGTTTTGACCAAAAACACTGAATGATTTGCATTTTAAATGATTATTATTGGAAGCCAGACAGTATAACGCTGAAAAATGGCCAGTATTGGGGCTCGTATAAAATCATCTCTCCAAAATGGCAGAAGTAAATTTTTAGAGAAGCAACATCGGTCACTTCCATGTTGCATGAACTTCACAAGTAGCTTCTTTGGCCACACATTTTCTGCATTATATGTACATCATAAAAAAATCTAATCAGCGCCAATACTGTGTTTCGGCCGTACAGGAAACTCTAGAATTCAGGTGGTAATCATAAGTCTCGTTATAATGCTTGTTTAATTATTTTCACTCTAAACGGAAAAACGTTTATCTTTAAGCTAATTAACATGAACAAGAACGAACTCGAGATTATTCACTGATTGTGTCATTTTTGTGTTTTTCTGAAGCCCAGTCCAAAGTTGGAACACGACAACGCTGATTCAAGTCGACAGATTCCTCTTCTTCCTTCCACAACAGATCATCCAGCTCATTCCTCCTGTAGGTCGTCTCATCACTTTAGTCTGATCCGTCTTATTTCGTCAGTCACTATATATTTAGCTGCATTTTTGTGACTATTGCTGAGACCTTTACATGCTTCACAAATTGTGCTGCTATAGAAAAATAACCCGTGATGGTGTGGTGTGAGGAAACAAAGTCACTGTTGCCATCTTAAGTTGTTTGTTTTTCTGTTCCAGCACATCCCCATCAGTTTTCTCTCTTTAACTTTTGAAAATAAAGTCACGTTATCAAATAGATGCAACATGTAAAGATATTCCCAAGACATCAATCATAGTTAAGCTTTTAAATTATTATTATTATTATTATTTTTTTTTTTTACCTTTTTCACTGTTACAAAGCACTGACACTGGAGACTCCTTCCATAAATGATGAATTCAATTGAATTCAATTTTCAATTCAATTTTATTTTTATTGTTCCTCACACAAAACTTCACTAATAATCATATCACTTATAATAGAAGACAATAGAAATGGCTGTTTATGGCGTTACTATAGAAACTATAACGGATCAGAACAAGTTCTTCAGCATAAACATCTCATTTAAATTTCAGCTGCACTGCAGTCAGAGCTGCTGCTAAAGAAAATTAATCAACACCTTCCGTCTAATCGGGACCCAGAATGTGGTAAAGTGTTGTTTTTATCTCCGCAGGCTCTGATGAGTCAGGAGCGTATCGAGAGGCTGTTTATCAGCCAGCAGCAGTGGGAGGGCGGAGACGTCGGGTCTCTGTGTGAACTCCACCACCGCGATGCGCTCTTATCCACCAGGCAGTTTGTGCTGCAGTACTTCTTAGGCTTGCTGAATCTGGGACGCTGTGAGTATCTCAGTTTTATACTCAGTAATTCAGCATGGTCATGTGACAATATCTAAGCAACTTATATATTACTTTAACGTCTATGAAATAGTTTGATCATATATTTAGTATACTAAATATATGATCAATATATTTCATAGACGTTAGAGTTATAACAATCTTATAATAAGAAATATTAGATACGTTTCCAGGATATTTTCTTCCGGCAAGTTAATGTCACATTTTGTGAATGACATAAAAAAACAATGTACATTCGGATAGTCATGTGACTTCATTTTATCGCCACATAACGTTGCTGAGTCTCGGCCTGAGCGACTGAAGCGACCCCAGATCATAACACTGTCTCCAGAGGCTTGTACAGTGGACACTATGCATGATGGGAGCATCGCTTCACGCGCTTCCCTTCTCACCCTGACACGCCCATCACTCTGGAATAGACTCAGTCTGGACTCATCAGATCATGTGACTTTTTTCTATCGCTCCAAAGTCCAGTCTTTATGCTCCCTAGCCAACTGAAAACGTATAAAAAGCTGAACTCTTTCTGATGAGTCTCACTAACATGGGGGTTCCTTATGGACCTTGATTTTAGTCCTAATTCTGTGTCTTCTACATGACAATGCTTGTACTTCCTTTTTTTTTCTTTTTTTTTTTACAATGCAACTTCACCAAATGTTTAAGTGATCTCTGATGACTTAAGGTTTAAGATATGCATAGATAAATTCCTACGGATACTCAGTGCTTTACAGCAGGTGTTCTGCTAGCACTTTTTAAAAGCTCAAATAGTTTCATGTGTCTGATGAAAAGTTCTCGTGGGATAACCTGAACTCATCCTTACAGCACCGCTCCCAGCCTCTCAACCTCCGTCCTGCGAGAGCGTGCAGGTGACCGGGCCGGCCGTCTGGCCCGTAATCAGCCTGGTGAACATGTCCTCCTCAGCTTTCCGCCAGTGTCTCGAGCTCATCGGCCAGGATCCAACCTTCACCTCCGATCAGCTCTCGCTGCTGCTTCAAAGAACCAAAGAGGCAAATGATTTTACAAGACATGAAATTTACACAAGTAGCTCAGATTGTCTACCTTTGAATGATTGCTGTAAAAAGAAGTAGTCAGCTGGTTTGGGGATTAATAACTATGAGTTACTTATGAGTTACATTTTGAGGAAAAGTGTAAGTGGCTACGTTCACATTACAAGCCTTTGTTTGTAATTCCCGGATTTGTTTGTCGTGACGGTTCACATTCATTATGACTGACTTTTATCTGACTTTAATGTGGACACGTCTGTCCTCTGAAACGATTGATACGTCTGTGCTCACGTTATCTGGGTTTAAACACGTCATATTCATGCAACCACTTTAGGACTGTGACTTTAGGAAAATATGCTTCGTGTTTTGCTCTGGAGGATGTCGAGCCGTTACTCGGCTGTATTTGTTGAAGAGTTGTTTGGGTCAGATGTAGCTCAGTGGTTAAGGCATTGGATTGTTGTTTGGAAGGTCCCAGGTTCAAACCCCGTAACCACCAAGTTGCACCTGTTGGGCCCTTGAGTGAGGCCCTCAACTGCTCAGATGTAATTATAATAAGATAAAAATGTAAGTTGCCCGGGATAAGGGTGTCAAATGCCTAAATGTAAGAAAGAAAGCAAGATGCCTCCCTTTAGCTGATTTATCAGCTGTTGCATAGATGCTTGCGCTGCTTTGGAATCCCGTGCTGACTGATGATGTCATTGAGCGCCACACACATGCATAGACGCACAAAGTCGCATGAATTCTGATCTGCCCATTCCTGTTCACGACCAAGTCACAAGACCATGTAGTAGATATGTATTCGATCTAGGACCACATACGAAAGTGACTCAGATCCGATCTGAAAAACATCCAATTTATGTGTTCAGACGGCTCTAAAAAAATCTGCTCTGTGTCACTTTAGGTAAAAAAAAAAAAAAACTAAACAGATTTGAGTCACTTCAGGCTGGTAATGTAAATGTACACATTCCTGATAGTAATTAATCCCTTAATAGCTTTGATTAAACATGCAGACTGAGGAAATGCAGCTTTCCAATAAAGTATTCCTGGGATTCAACCACCAGGATGAAACCGTTATGATGAGAGCGAAGAGAAATAAAATTACTTTCATTATCGTGACAAGTGTAACACAATAAACACCAGTTGAAGTTACTGTACATTTCCACATGCACACATTTTATTGTGAATAAATATAAATTCCTACTTCAATGTGTTTTGAACTCTGCATGAGTGTGTGTGTGTGAGATTACAGCGTAAGGTGTGTGTTTGCAGGTGTACGGCGTCATTTCCAATTTCACATCATCAGTTATCGCTCAGCTGGGACGCGTTGCGACACAACTTACCCTGGACGAACTGGCGTCACTCAGACTGTCGGAAATTCTCTCCATCGCACCTTTAGGAGCTGTTAGCACCTGGACCAGACAGCAGGTATTAGCATTATGCTAACCTCACAACCCTGGGGTCATTGCGTTAGTGTGTATCAGTACGTAGCCAAACATTTGTAAGATAATACGCTAGCTAGCTACGGTAGAAAAAAAGTTGCACAAAATGTTGTGATGGCATTTTTTTTTTTAACCTGGTTTGGCTAAATGCAACAGGTCACGCCATCTTTGTGACGTAGCTAAGTTACAGTACAGTACACAGCTTGTTAGACAGCAGAGTGCAAAAGTTTGTATACCCTTACTTTGAAATTACATGAGCAATCAATTTAAAACAATATGTGATGTTCCTGTATTAATAAGTTGCTAATAATAAAAATAAATGCAATTTGTTTTAAATGTAAATAAATAAATAAATAAATAAATAAATAAATCAACAATATTGCATTAATTTAAATTAGTATGAAGTTTTTCTGGGCAATCATTAATCCAGAAACATACAGTACATAGTGATATGTATTGTATATTATATGTACAATTCTACTGTATACATTACATTTACTCTATCTTCACTAAGCCCTGTAATGCTTGGCCTGTTTGTCAGTTGGGAGTTTTGTTCTCCACCGTGCTGAACTTCACTAAACAAACTCCGAGTCAGATGAATTCCAGCTCTTTAGTGGCTCTGGGACACGTCGTCTGCGGGATCGACGCTCCGGTCATCGACTTTCTCAATCCTGTACAGTTCAGGTGAGATTATTTCTTTTTTTTTTTTTTTTAGATATTCTTCATTAGATTTATTTACTATTTATTGATTATCTGCTTCTTTAAGTTCCTGTTAGATTTAGAAAGAAACTCTTTAAGATGCAGAAACAAACACAGGGACAAGAGAAACATGCCTTCTAATCCTGTGATCTGATATCACTCATGTTTTCTACGCTGGAGCAGTCAGTGACAAGACGCGAATAAAAATCATGTTTCATTACAGATTCATGTCTAATATTCACAATAATCCAGTTAAGGAGAACATGGGATGTCGGATCCAGTAACAAACGGCAAAGACTGGAATAGGATTTAAAAATGAAATGTATTTGTTATTATAATTGTTATTGATATTAGTAGTAGTAGAAATAATAATAATATTCTTACTAGCAATAGTCTTTAGGGATGGGAATCACCCAATACGATATCATCACAATATTTACTCGCTGCTGATTTGATTTGTATTTCGAGTCTGTACGTATCACGATTTTATAAATATCCTGATTAGATTTTTTTATATTATTATAATTCTAAACAAACTTCGCCTGCAGGACCGTGTCGTGTGCTGCCTGCTAAAGTCGGAATAGTTTAGACCACGCCATCTGCAGGATTGTAGAGGAACAACAACATTACAATTGAAACATTAATTGTTTTTAATATTTTATAAATCGATTTTAGGGTCAGTGTGAAGATACATCAGTACACAAATGAATCATGATCTGTAACTGAATCTTTTTCTGTGTACTGTACACACAACAAAATACATCAAAATATTAACCATAATAAATTGTGAACAGTTCATGTAAATGAAATAATATACATACATAAAAAAACAAACAAACAACTAAATACATACTGTATTTAAATTAACTAAAAACACTAGTAATCATTTAAATAATAATAGCGGTGCATAATAAAAAATAAATAAACAGTTAAACAATAATGTTATGCTGTAAATAAATCAATAGTAATAATAATAATAATAATCATCATATATTATAATATTATTTGAATAGAATTTGAATTGAATAATAATAATAATTATTATTACTATTATAAGAAGAAGAATATAAACATGTAGAGGCATTTCAGCATAGTAAAACGTTAAATTAATCAAATACCTAATAATAAAGAACCAGAATAACTACTAGTAATAGTATTAGAGTGTAAATAAACCAATTAACCATAAGGATGTTCTGGTGTAAGCCGGGTGTTGTTTGTGTCGTCAGTACGGCGGTGCTGTGGCTGGGGCGTCTCAATCTCTCGTGTTCTGAGGATCAGCTTCAGGCCTTTGTCTCTCTGCTCAGCAGCAGTCAGGGGTTCGGACCCATCAGCTCCTGGGGTCCGGAGGTGTTCCTCGAGATCGGAGCGTTCGCTGGCAAGATCATTATCTTTAAATAATGCATGTGATTATGCAAAATGCTTACGATTATCAATTAGGAATACACACAATCTGGTTGTAAGTTGTTATTGTACGTTTATTTATATTTGTTAATTTCCTTAGTTTTTATGTTCTTTTTATTCCCAGTTGTGTACTGTGTGGGATCAAACACACATTAAGTCTGCCACATACAAAACACTCAACAAGTGATTTCTTTCATTTGACCCACTTTCTGGTATATGTGTGTGTGTGTTTAAAGTTTGTTTATAATAGAGTTCATAATAGATTTTTATTAATAGTTTTTCTTTGTTTTTTAATAAACAGCTGGAATTCCTGACATGGCCATGTCGGCCCTGGTGAAGGAGCAGATAGAGGGAATCACGCCGCTCGCCATCTCTCTCATTACGGCCAAAAAGTTTGCAGTGAGTAACTCCAGACCTTTTAGATTCATACTTTTAAGCAAACTTTTAAAACAATAGAGACTGAAAGACTGTGATGGATTCAGAGTGATGCTGATGATGAGCAAATAGAGTGCATTAGTAATTCTGTTTCATTGATTTGTAATTGATAAAGTCATGCAGCTCTGCAAACACAGATGTCCTTGAGCAAAGCCCTTAACAATTAACAGCTCAGGGTTTTTTTTATGAGATACATGAAAGTCCATCTGTATAAGGACATCCACTAAATGTCATACAGTTTTTGCTTAAATGAATCTGGTCAGGGTATAATGTAGTAAAAGAAAAAAGTCTGCAAAAAAAAGGAACCACTTCAATAAAGTACAGATGTGAAAAAGTACCTAAATCCATGAAAAGATTCGATGTTCATTGCCACGGGAAGCTTTCAGTACACCGTGCTGTTTCTCCTCACATGCAGGTGGTGTTTAATCAGGCTCAGATCAGCGTGTTCTCCTACGAGCAGGCCATAGCTGTGACTGAAGCCCAGCGCTCAGCGCTCAGTCCCGTCCAGCAGACCGCCCTGTCCATGGTGCTCAACCTGCTCGAGGACAAACCCGTGGATTTCAGAGGTACGTGCTGTTTCTGTCTATCTTATAACAGGACGTACTGTTGATTCTTACACTCATGTACGTAAAGACTGAAGTTTTTCTCGTGTCTGTGTCCACAGGAAGGTCATTAGGAGTCACGGCTGAAGTCTGTCTTTCCTGCCATGTCTGCAGTCTGCTGGCGTTCATCCTGACGCTCCTCCTCAACAGTCGACCATGATTTAAAAAAATTTAATACAAATGTATTTTCTATTTATTTCTTTATGAAATCTGTGCAATATGCTCTATATGACTTTATAACAGCACTTTAATTTGATCAGTGTATAATTCATTGTTTTATGTTAAACGTTTGCATCGTAGATTGTATAGGTTTGTTTATTTATTCATGTATTTATGTATTTATTGCCGTGTATGTCCACACATTATTATTTTATTGTTCTTTCTTTATATAATATTATTATATTCTTCTTTATTAATCTCTTATTTAAATCTCAGATCCAAGTAAAGTCTGTAAAACAAGACCTGGTTTTAATTTGTATTTATTTTAAAACTGAAAATCATCTTTCGTTACAAATCTAAGCCACGTGATTGGACTCCAGGCCTTACGTTGTCCAGCTGAGATGCCTGTGGTTTAGGGCTGCGTTCACGTTACTAGCCACATTATTCAGTTTAATCCGTCCTCTGAAACCGCACGCATGCGAACATCGATACGTCATTGCTCGCGCTGTTGTAGTTAAAACATGTCATATTTGTGAACGTGCTCGCTCATTTCAAAAATATGCCTGGGGTTTTTCTCTGGATGACGATGATCCAGAAGAAGGGAGGAAGCTATACACCTCACACTTTAGCTGTTTTAGCTGCTTTCGCCCGGCCGATGCTGATGGAAGACATCAATGTCCTTCGCAAAAAAAGACAAAAAAAAAAAAGACTTCTGATCTGCATGTTATCCTTCCTTTAATTTTTAGAGTGTGGAGCATACTCAACCTTTTCCACGAGTGTTCAGTTCATTTCCATCCCTTTGATGTTGCACCCCCTTTGCACCAATCATTACATTGGTTCTGTGGTGGTCCATTGCTTAGTGTTATGGTTTCTGGTGTTTGAATTTGCATGATCAAATTTGAGCGTTTGCTTCATCTCCTCTTCTGTGTTGCACCATTTACTGAGACAAAAGTCCAACAAGCAACCTCACTTCTTGTTCTCTGGTGGGACAGTGGTTAGTGTTACGCTCTCTGGTACTTGATGTTGGGGGTTCAAATCTGGTTGGTAGCTTCATTTCAGGACTCAGCTAGCCTTTAGCATTGTTGCATCATTTAATAAGACAAAAGTCCAATGAGCAACATTCCTACTTGTCCTCTGGTGGTCTAGTGGTTTGTATTACAGTCTCTGGTGTGTTAACTTAGCTTTACTTTATTTCAGGGATCAACTCTTATTGCAGTTTTTATGCACATTTTATACCAGTTATTATGACAAAAGTCCAAAACGTAAGCTAGTTGCTTGTCCTTTGGTCGTGCAGTAGTTAGCGTCATGGTCTCTGGTAGTTGAACTTGTAGATCCAATTCTGTGTGTTTGTTGTAGTTCAGGGATCAGCCCCTCTTGTGTGTTATTGTGTCCACTTTGACCGATTTATTAAGTGAAAAGTCCAATGAGCAGTATCCCATTTATCCTCTTTTGTTACAGCATTTGCTTTAGCATCAGTTCAGAGCTCATCTTCTCTTCTGTATTGTTGCACCGCTTTGTGATATTTATGACAAATGTTAAACATGAAAAACCCCTGTTTATCTTTTGGCGGTGCTGTGGATAGCATTATGGTCTTATGGACCAACGCATTTACTTGTCCTGGCATGGCACAGTGGTTAGTGTCACGGGTTCTAGAGCTTGAGGTTGCAGGTTCAAATCCATGAAACACCCCTGTTTATCCTTTGGCAGTGCTGTGGATAGCATTATGGTCTTATGGACCAGTGCGTTTACTTGTCCTGGCATGGCACAGTGGTTAGTGTCACGGGTTCTAGAGCTTGAGGTTGCAGGTTCAAATCCATGAAACACCCCTGTTTATCCTTTGGCAGTGCTGTGGATAGCATTATGGTCTTATGGACCAGTGCGTTTACTTGTCCTGGCATGGCACAGTGGTTAGTGTCACGGGTTCTAGAGCTTGAGGTTGCAGGTTCAAATCCATGAAACACCCCTGTTTATCCTTTGGCAGTGCTGTGGATAGCATTATGGTCTTATGGACCAGTGCGTTTACTTGTCCTGGCATGGCACAGTGGTTAGTGTCACGGGTTCTAGAGCTTGAGGTTGCAGGTTCAAATCCATGAAACACCCCTGTTTATCCTTTGGCAGTGCTGTGGATAGCATTATGGTCTTATGGACCAGTGCGTTTACTTGTCCTGGCATGGCACAGTGGTTAGTGTCACGGGTTCTAGAGCTTGAGGTTGCAGGTTCAAATCCATGAAACACCCCTGTTTATCCTTTGGCAGTGCTGTGGATAGCATTATGGTCTTATGGACCAGTGCGTTTACTTGTCCTGGCATGGCACAGTGGTTAGTGTCACGGGTTCTAGAGCTTGAGGTTGCAGGTTCAAATCCATGAAACACCCCTGTTTATCCTTTGGCAGTGCTGTGGATAGCATTATGGTCTTATGGACCAGTGCGTTTACTTGTCCTGGCATGGCACAGTGGTTAGTGTCACGGGTTCTAGAGCTTGAGGTTGCAGGTTCAAATCCATGAAACACCCCTGTTTATCCTTTGGCGGTGCTGTGGATAGCATTATGGTCTTATGGACCAGTGCGTTTACTTGTCCTGGCGTGGCACAGTGGTTAGTGTCACGGGTTCTGGTGCTTGAGGTTGCAGGTTCAAATCACACCTTTTGCTTTAGCCTTAGCTCAGGGTTAAGTTGGAAAACAGTGAAAAGGTGTATACGGCAAGTGCCTAGTATGAGATCCCGTGGCTCAATTGGAAGAGCCTTGCCTCTGGGTTGAGAGGTTGCCGGTTCGAATCCCGGCCGGGTCCCAAGGATATGAGAGTAAGTGGTTCCGGAGTTGATGGCAGGATATGGCAGGATATGGAAGGTGCATGAAGGCTCGAGGGCGTAACCTGAGGGGGGGAATTCCGGGCAGCTGCCCCCCCAGGGTCCTGACACATAAAGTAAAGGGGTTATGCACCTTGAAGAGAGAGGTTCGACTTAGTTTTTGCATATAAAAGACAATGCTGGAAAAAACCTATCACCCACACTTTTTCTGAGGTCTTCAAGAACCACTCTGTCTGTCTGTCCATCCATCCATCCATCCATCCGTCCGTCCGTCCGTCCACACCACATGCGTCCATCCACATCCCATGCGGGATTCGAACCCAGAACCTCAGCCTTGAGAAGGCAAGGCTTTTACCACTACACCAAGGAGGCTCACAGAAAGAACCTTGTGTATAGGACCTTTGTCTTTCAAAATGCCAAACACACACACAAAAAAAAATTATATAAGTAGCCACAAGGGGCAGTGTGCAGGTGTTAAGCACCCTTCACAAACAGCGCCCCCAGTGGCCAGTCATATAAGAGTCTACAGATCAGACATCTTCAAGCGTATTGAACAACGCACCAAGGCATTCAAGGCATTGACACCTGATTCAACTTTAATGTTGGTCTTCAATCATGTATTAATTGTGACTCCTGTTGGGCCTTCAGCCACCCAGAGTCACTGAGGATAAGACAAAAGGCTGCAAGTCTTTTACAAGTTTCCACAAATTCCACAACAGTTGTAGTTCCACAACCACAACTTTTCCAAGGTTTGACAAACAGCTTCTATTTGATATAAGAAGGAATTCACATTTATTAAATTTTCGTCAAGATAATTGATTTAGTGGAAAATGTGCTCATTTCTCAGTTCTCATTTCCACATAATCAAAACCTCATTCTTATTTTGTACCACCGCAAAACAAATCATTAAACCAAACAGAACACATTTCCAAATTAACCCAGGTCTCTGTGCTCCCTCAAGGTGTGTCTGTTAATGCTCCAGCTGAAACACCCCTCAAACTCCCTGTTTCACTCCTCCTCCTCCAAACAAACAAAAAAAATTCCATCCAGAGCAACCCCCATTTCCACTTCGTTTCAGAAAGCAGTTCAACCCACCAATTTTTTAAACACAACCATACAAGCAAGAGTACGAAACAGTTAAGATAAATAAATAAATAAATAAATAGATAATCGTCGTCTATATCACTTTATCCTGTATTCGGGGCCGTGTGGGGCCTGGAGCCTCTATCTCAGGAGCACGAGGCAGGGTACACCCTGGACCGGGTGCCAGTCCATCATAATGTCCTAATTTTTTTTAAAGATCATTTTGGGTGGTAACATTAAGCAAAGACTCGTATACTAATCTGGACAAACCAACCATGCGTTTTCCTCATGGATATTCATACCAGGCAACTTGTCAAGCTGCTCTGTGACTGAAACACTCCTAATGGAAAGCCGGGGAAACTACCTTACAGCAGGCAGTATAACTCATAGCAAGATGGTACCCAACATTTTTTGGGATTTTAATAATTCATGTCTTAAAAACTGACCAAAAATGAATTTGTGTTATAATGTTACTATAACATTTTGAAGTTCCTGTTTTTCAGAGAAAGACAGCTTGGCATTACCTTGTATCTCAGAGAAGAGCCTAAGCTTTGAGCGGAACATTTTGACGAGAGACAACAAAATGAAACCAAATCAAATGTTTAAAATCCTTTGCGTAATAAATTCAGAGTAACACCCATGCAGTGAGGAGTTAACATCAAAAGTGCAAAGGAGAAATCCTCAGCCAGACAAAATATACAGTACCAGGGTGTGTTTTGAATATGTACTGATAAGCTCTGGACATAACACCTGGTTTCATATATAATCTCATACTATGGAGTAAATAACAGTAATAACGCCAAAGTCAGATTTAATCATGAGTTAATTTTAACTAGGGTTAGGGTTAACTAGGCTCTGGTTTGTCCTTGAGGTGGAGGACAGATGGACAGATGTTGTAGTCTCTATCTCACCTCAGGCTCAGGCCTTTTCTCTCTCCTTCCTCCCGGTCCATCCTGGTTGTCCCGAATGAATACGCCGAAACAGTCCAGTGAGAAATATATTAATGTCTAATAAATAAACTGAGGTGTTTCAAGGCAAGCAATTATGGCGAAATAAATTATTATGGAATTAATATTAACACAGTATTGGTACTGATTTTATCGTTATTCTGTTGTACATATAATACACAAAAATATGTGTGCTAAAGAAGCTACTTCTGAAGTTTATGCAACATGGAAGTGACCAGTCTTGCTTGGAGAGATGATTTTATATGTGCCCCAAAAATGGCACTTCAAAGCTGTCATACTGTCTTGCTGCAATGATTCATATTTCTTTATGAGTATTGATATTAAAATTGGTGTAAGCTTCTAGAATCATATGACCTGTAAAATTTTTGGCTTAAAATAAAGAAATCCGTGCAAAATTAAGGATTGTTTTTTCCCCCCAAAAAAGTCTGTAGTGTCTGTAACCACGTCAAATTCATGTTCCAATATCTTAACAATTTTGCATTTTAGAATAATACACTTTTTCAATTATGTCTTTTCATGTGAAATCTAAATAGGCTTCATCTGAATGACAATTAAGATCATTGAAAGACTTGAATTAAAAAAGGTTACGGACGCTATAACATAAAAGGGCATGAGACTGTATTTAGCAAAAAAATTAAAATAAAAAATTAGGCATGCATCGGGAGATAAGAAGCATTAAGTATAATGAAAAATGGTGTTATATGATCCGATGCGAAAATTAACTTTTTCACCTTGGTGAGACACTTTTTAGCACTGATACCATGTTTTGGCCGTGTATACTGTAAGGACTGTATAAACCCTCTGTGATGACACACTAAACCCCGTTTAATCCATATATGGACAAATGGGTGAAATGAACGAAGTCTGGCTGTTGGTTAGAACATGCCTTCTACTTCATTACACAAGTTAGTTATCTTAGCTTTAGCATAGTTACTTTATACGTTAACTTACCTTTTGATTGAACTCTTTCACAACTCGTCGTCCCGTGTCAAATACCACGATTCTAGTTAGCTGGTTAGCTAAAGTGATGGCTGGCCGACAGCTAGCAGTTTGACACCTGCAATGCAATGTGGTGGATTTAATAATCTACATTAAAATAAGCTACTAATGCGCTACTTGGTCAATGTAAACAAACATCTGCACAAATAGATATTAATTATAAAAGCTAAACTGAATATTTTTACTGGGATTAGTTCATATTTTCACTTTGGCTGAAATAACAGCGCTGAAGTTGCATAAGTGAATTTTAACACACTGGAGCCGTTTTAAGACAAAACCTCATCTTTATCTGATCGACTTTGTACAGAAGACAGACATGTACGTGGGCTTCAACCTGGAATAATAATATCACTTATTACATTAAAGCTTTAACCTTTTAACCATTTCTAGAAACGCTTTATCCATTAGCAACTCTTACTTATAACTCATATATTTCAACATGTTTACATTCCGTTACACATTAATACCCTCTCATGATATTCAAATCCCTACGTGTGACTTTTGTGCAATAATCTATTTATTTTATGACCTGCTGTGCAATACTGACCTGCTCTCCGGCTGTCCAGAGAGCAGAGTGTGTGTGTGTGTGTGTGTGTGTGCACAGTGAGTGTACGAGCGGTGAGGTGGAGACGGTGCTGCAGTTTCTCCTCCAGTTAAGAATATCAAAAAGGACACATTCACTGAAATCATCACACACAAAATCCCAAATTCACAGAATTGAATTCTAAAAAATGAAAATAATTTTAGAAGGCCTTACTGCTACCCTCGCTGCAAAATGTGTTAGAGTGTGAGAGACTGAGACGCAGCGTACACACACCCTGAATATCCCAAACCAATGACATATTTAACATGACCATTGTTCAGACAATTGCCTGATAGTTGTTGTTTTATTATTTTCCCCATACTATTCTTTCATATTTAATGTTTACAATACATATGTTCATAAATGCAGATAGATGTTATTTATAATGTAATCAACCATCGATAATTGCCTTGACAACAATGTGATTTGGTTTTAACGTTCATGCTAATAAAGCTCTGCTGAATCACTTCTAGTGGTCGTTGGAGGAACTGCATGTTTTGACACTTCCGCATTATTCCAGACCCGGAAGCGGCTTCTTGATTGAGACACACAAGATGTTTAACTAACATATGAAATGCTGCTTAAACCAATTAACCAACACACAACTTAGATACACATATAAACGCCAAACACTGCAACACATGTTTTTCGGCTCTAATACAGTAATGAATTTCAACACCGGCGACGATCAGCAAATATCGTTATTTTAGTGCGGTTTTAATATATTATTAGAACAAATCGTCTACTTATATGCTGGGCTTGCACGTGCACACAAGTAGCGTTTTCTTCGTCTCGTGCTCCAGTGCAACGCTTAGCTTGAGTGCTGCCCCCTCCCGGCCGGGTGCAACAACACAGGAGGAGATGGATATCAGTTTATAATTACTGCCAATTTTAAATGTCATTAATGTTTCTTCACAAAATAAATATCTCTGTGTTAAGTCGTTCTAAACCCGGAGCTGAGAAAATAGAGTAAGTAGAGAAGAATCTGCCCAAACAGATGAGTAGAAGCGGTGAAGAAAAAGAAGAAGAAGAAGAACAACAAATGTATTCGTGGCCCTTTGTCGCCATCAAGTGGAGGCGTAGTGAATAGTAGATTTTAAAAACCTTACAGAGCTGCTTTTCATTTCATGCCGTTGTTGATAATTATTTCTACTGAGCCTGGTGTTAGACTAAAATACATAAAAAAAAAGTAAATAGAAGGAAAATAAACAAGTAAGAATAAAGGAAATGCAAGAAAAAGAAGGTAAAAGTAACTAGTAGAATAAAGGAAACCATGAAGATTAAAAGCAAACAAGCAAAAAGATCAATGATAAGAAAGAAAGCAAATAAAGAACAAGTAACTTATAACATTATTAACCTAACACATTTAAGTAAAGAGCAAGAAAATGATTAATTTGAGAAAAAAGAAAAAGGTTTAAAGGTAATAATAATAATAAGAAGACGACGAAGAAGAAGAAATAAAGAATAACAAGAAAATGTGGGCATGTTGCAAGAAAATGCAAGAAAAAAGAGAAAGAAAAGAAAAGCAAGAAAAACTGTAACAGAAAGAAAGATAAAGATAAAGATAAAAATAATAATAATAATATTGGATTTTGCCAAAAATTTTAAACAATTAATAAAACAATATAGAAAGGAAGGAAGAAATTAGGAAAAGAAAGAATGAACAAGTTAAAGCAAATAAAGAGAAAGGGAACAAAATATCAGTAAAGTTAAGTAAATAAAATACACAAGGAATGATAAAGGTAAAAAGTGAGGAATGTATAGATATGCTGCAAAAGAAAAATAGAAAAAAGTAAGGGGTAGAGAATGTGGGATAAATAAATGAGAAAGAAATTAAAAGTAAATTTACAGTTACAGGAAAGGTCATGTTCTGAAATAATCTGCTTAAAGAAAAACGTTTCATGAGGAAGTTTGGGGGAAAGGAAGGAATGAAGTTTGTGTGGAGTGTGTATAATTGTTTTGGGTAAATAAAAAACAATCATTAATCATTGATTTCAGAATTTATATTAGTACATGAACAGAGCAGTATAGTATGAGCGCAGCAGGTTCCTGTGTTGTGTGATGGATAAAAAAAATACAATAAAAAGTATCAAAAGATTAAAATGTTGTCTTGTTTTTAATAAATATTTAATTCATGAATATTTGCTGTAATTTGTAATGGTGTAAAAGGATTAAATAACTTGGTGATGTGCTGTTAAAGGAAAACAATCAACTTCAGTCTGGCGATCACACTGATTCATCGTGCTCTTGTTGATCGTTTTCCAATAACAGCATGACTCCTCACTCGTCAGACTCATGAATGATGAACAGTAAGTACATTTTTTTGTTTAGTTTTTAGGTAACACTCTTATAACAATGCTCCAACATTATCAGTCCTAAGAAGCTTATCTCCATTTTCATGATGCTAAATATTGTCAAGTATAGCATTAGAACATGGCACAAACATTTGCTTAATAACATTACATCCTAACCTCTTTAGAAATTAATGATGCTAATGATTAATCAAATAACTGGCAACATTATAGCTATATATACAGGTATGTTTGGTGATTCCGCTTCAGACAACTTGCAACGACGGATGTATTTTAGCTTCTTTGTCTTTAAATGAATACAGAGAGACACGAGTAGTATTTTATTTCAGCCTCGTGATCCTTGAAATTCTGTTTTGAAAAGTTCAGTTGTTTGTCTCACATTATTAGTAATCATTAATTATTAATTATTATCAATCGATTTTTGTTTGATTGAGAAAAATGTGACAAATTTGCAGCCTTAATAGAAATCCTTCTCTGTTCTCTGTAGGGGAAGATAACAAATAAAGAGGTTAACTGCAGTTTTTCCAGAAATAGACTTGTGGGTAATGGGACTACAGTTCTGTCTCGCTGAATGGACGACATGTGATATGTGAGGGTGCAGGAGTCAGGCACGGCATCACTGGAGCAGAAGTCACAGCTTTTGCTGAATAAGTGATTTTTGGTGTCACATGATGAAATGAGAGAAATGTGTTTTTTCTCCTGTTTTTCTTTCTGATTTCCTGACTTTTGCATTCAGCTCAGTTTAACTGACCTATATTTGGTAAAATGCTAAATTTAGTTTACTCATATTCAACCATTATACATTTTACTTCATTGTATTATGATAAGATATTTGTTAAAGCGAATCTAGGTACATTTATTGCAGTGTGTTAAACACGTTCCGTTAATTTCATCCCTGAATCAGAAACTTTGAGGTAAAAAATAATGACTTTCAGAAATGTTTCTGCACTTTAGAGAACAAACATCAGTGGTCTTGTTGGCATACAGTACGAGCTGCTATTATCTTCGAGCTGCAATCGTATCATTTTGATTCATACACATTGCATACAGACTTACTTCTTTATATTGTGTAAAGCTGCTTTGCGACAATGTCAATTGTTAAAAGCGCTATATAAATAAAATTGACTTGACTTGACTTGCTATAAAAAGACGAGCATGGGTAATCCCTATATTGGAAAACAAATGTAAAAAAGCATAAAAATCTCAATTGCAATATGGACGGTACTATTATTTAATCGCAAAAGGATGCAATTTATTACAGGTAATGTTTGCATAGTCGCAAATGAATGTAGATTTATGTAAAACATTCTCATAATGTGGAAATTTGTGCTGTTAACATACTGTAAGTAAATAAGTTTGAATACAACATGGTATGTTTAATGGTTACGCAATCACAATTACAAGATGTGCGAAATGATCGCAATGTGATCAAAATAAGAGATAACCTAAACTAGAACAGGAAGTAAAGTGTTTCATCAATCATTAAATATCATTAAATAAATAATAACTATACAGCCTTAGCACCCGTCCTAATTTGGTTGATACTGGATAGCATGACCTTAAATAACCCCCCTTCTTTTGGGTGGAAAGTGCCAATGTTTAACAGGAAACATGCTTCAAATTATATTAAGTCCGCTTATAAACTGTCCACTGATGAACACTTGGGTACTTTTTCAGTTCTTAAACTTTTCAAGTGATTGCTGTCACAAGCCACCATAGAGAAACTGTTTGTGTCAGTGAAATCCCATCTTCTGTCAGTGTGATGTAAGTGTGATGATGAATAGTTTTGAGTAGTTAAATGTGTCGTGTTATTAGTGATACTGCTTTACCCTTTCAGTCAACCACTAGCTGGAATGTGCTACTGTCCGAGGGTGACAGGTTAATGCATTTCTCCTGATTCTTACTGTAATTATACAAGGATAGGGATGAAGCTCAAAAGAAAAGAGGGATTGGTTTCCGTAATCATTTCAAAGCCATTTCAGATGTAATGTACAGTATGGCACTGAGATACTCATCGGAAGGTGGGCGGTTCGAGCCCCAGGTCCACCAGGTTGCCACTGTTGGTCCCCTTGAGCAAGGCCCTTAACGGTATCTGCTCCAGGGGTGCTGTATGATGGCTGACCTGCACTCTGATCCCAATTAAGCTGAGATATGCGAAAAAGAAAAATTTCACCATTCAGTAATATATTGTATATGTGACAAATAAAGGCATAACTAACTTAACTTCTCTTTGTGGTCTTCACCACTTCTGTGCTTAATGCTATCAGACCATCTGTTGTTTTTCCCAGAGCATATCAGTTGCCAGCGTACACGGATTAGAGCTGAGGACAATTGGCCTGTACTTAGTTGCTTTTGATGGATCTTAAACTTTAGCTATTAGTAGAATCACCGCCTGTTTCCTCTGCTTGGGAATTTCCCCTGATGTCGTATTAAATAGTTCTAATGTGATATTCATCATGGTATTTGAAAACATGTTTAAACATGATGTAGCTGATGCTTTTCACTCTGGAGCAGATTGTTCGCATTCATTTAGTGCTTGTGTTAGCCATAGAAAAGTCAGCCTCAACTTCCTCTTCTGTTTTTTCCTCTTTTCTCTCTGATTTTTGCAGCATTTCTCTACATCTTCTTTTACTTTCATCTGTTAGGTCTCACATTAATGAACTTCTTTAAATGACTTGTCAATTAATTTGCGGCTTTTTTATTTTTTATTTTAAGTTGCAACTACACTTTTTTTCTTTAGAACAGGGGTGCCCAATCTTCTCCAGGAAGATCCTGTGTGTAGACGCCTGGACACCACTGATCTAGCGTGAAAAGACAATCCTTCCTCCTCCTCCTCCTCCTCCTCCTCTTCTTCTGTGCAGTTTAACAGTGGTTGTCATTCTGATATTGCATTACCACCATCTAACATCATTAACCCAACACTCATTCATATCTCAGTCATCCTCAGATATTCAAAGAACACTATATTTCCCCAGTCCTCTATTCCCAAATTCTAAAATATGTTTATTTTATAACTAATTTCTGACAGCCTTATTTCTTGAAAATAAGAGATTGTTTCTTCCCTTTCTGCTGCATATTTCCTTCATGATATAATAACATGATGTATGGACTCCTCTTGCTGACCAACATTGACCTGTTGAGTGTTTTCATATGATTCCTAGTGTGCTATTAGGATTGCTTTAACCGGTCCTCATTCTACTGATCATCATCTGTTCTCTTCTCACTTTGCCTTTACTCCATGTTGCACCTACTTGTAATCTGTATTACAGTGATGTCCATTTGATTCCCTCTCACACTTCTCCTGCCATATTTGCATAATTCTCATGCTTGCATAATTCAAACTTTTCCCCTCAGATTTGGGCATATTAATGTTGCTCTCTACTTATTTTTAATTTAAGGCTTGCTTGGTTGCCTTATCCACCTGCTCATGTCCTGGAATCTCCATGTGTGTGAAACTCATATGAATATGATTTCCTTGTGTATGTGATCAATGCTTTGTACAGTAGCTCCTAATAATATCAGCTTAAGCCCACCTGATAACCTTGTAAGTAGGGACATTATAGAGTCGCCATATATAAGTAATCACCTTACTTGCAGTATTCTCCTCAGCCCACCAAAATTGCATATAACTTCACACACAGGAAGGTTGATGTCATAATAGAAATCTCTACACTACAACTGGGCGCTATCACTGCTCCCCATGTAGCATGCGTCTGAGGGTCTTTTGACCAGTCTGTGAAGATATGCTCTACCTTTTTTGTGCTTTATGCAGTTGTGTTATTTAAAAGCCAATATATTTACTCTTATTACTCTGCATTAGACCTCTTATTACTCTAAATTAGACCTGCTAATGACCACCCTGGTACCGCAGGAATAGGACAGTAGGGCAGAACTGTACAGTAGATCACTAGTTGCCAACTTGTCATCAACCTACACAAAGCTCTCCTTCTGAATCCCCTCACTATCGCAGCACAACTACAATACTTTTCTTGTTGAATAATTATCCCCATGAACGTTCAAATTTACCCAGAAGCTTACCAATAAATGTTTACAGCAATTTCCCAACCTCAATTTGGGGTGCACACATACCGCTGAGGTTTTAACCTGTCCCTCGTCCCTACAATCGCATCACAGCCATGCTATACCTAGCAATACAGCACTCCCTCTCATGTGATGTTACTTAATGTGATGTTAAATAAATATAATTTAAATATCATTGGAATTAATCACTATCACATCTATCTATAATTTTAAATGTCAAGGTTTACAGTATTACATATGGAAATTAATTAGAAAAATGTAAGGAGAAAAGTATAGCTTATAATTACCAGTTAATCTTCATGGTCATCAAGTGGAC
>JAAGKR010010282.1:0-23326 GCA_011419295.1 Clarias macrocephalus | reverse complement strand
AAAAAAAAGACGATATAAAACAAATAACAGCAGATGCGATGAATGTTACTTCACGCTTCGAGCACCATCTGTCGCTTTTGTGTTGGTGATGGATGACCAAGGGAATTTATAACCCAGGGAAACATAAAGTTGGTCAAAGGCAACAATGGAATTTTTGCATTCTGACAGCTTCTTGGTCTTCTTTCCTTTGTTTTTTTTCAAAAAAGACCGTTTGTATTTTTTTTTTTTTTGAGGATAACACCATGATCATTGTTATTTTTTTAATCCTTATGAGAATAATAGCAGCAGACTGCTTTTCTATTTTTTGCTCCACATATGTACAGTTAACTCCATTATCCATAGTTGTTTGCACCCTGAATGAAATGAGAAATGTAGGGAATGTAACAAAAGTTTATTTTTTAAATTTTTTGAAGAATAGAAGTCTACTAAAACAACACCCAACATACGGAGTATATCTGGGACAAGGGCAAGAGGAGTCATTTTATATATATATATATATATATATATATATATATATATATATATATATATATATACACATACACACACACTCACACACACATATACTGTATATATATGTGTGTGTGTGTGTGTGTGTGTGTGTGTGTGTGTGTGTGTAAAATATATTCTAATTTTATTATAGAAAGATTCGCTTTGTTCTACTTCTAATCACAAATCCTTTCTGTGTTAAACTTGTTACAAGAATTCCATCTAATCCATAATTGGTTGGATTTTTTTTTTTTACAGAGCATGAAAATGTGAGCCAATCCTACAGCACGAAGGCGGGACTTAATCATAGTGTTTAGCACAGTTTAGCACAGTTTATCCAAAAACTATTCAATGTACTCTGAATATGTATTAATTATATACAGTATATATATATTGAAGGGGACCAATCATTACTCTGCATATACTATTTTTCTTACTTACTTTTTCCTTTCTTTCTTTCTTTCTTTCTTTCTTTTACTCATTGTAGATTAACATACAAAAGGAACATAAAAGTATCCTAAATGCTAATAAATATTAGTTTTGGAAAAAAAAATTCTATTCAAAATTCAGATTTCCAAAAATACATAATGTTCATACTCATGTATGTTGTGTATGAATCCCCCCCCCCCCCTGCACTTTTTTTGCATTCCTCCATCAGAGGGATTTTTCTCTCCTTTTTAGTAAAGAGATGAGAGCATCTGTTCTTATCAGTTTCCACCCCCTCACACAACACTGTTTCAGCCAATCAGAGTGCAGCAGACTTAGCAGCTGTCCAATCAAGTGTGAGCCGTGCAAATCAACTTCACTGAGCAAACAACCCCTTGCAGAGAGAGAGAGAGAGAGAGAGTGTGTGTGTGTGTGTGTGTGTGTGTGTGTGTGTGTGTGTGTGTGTGCTTGTGTGTGTGTGTGTGTGTTGGGGGGTTGTTTCAAGATTTTTATCTCTCTGGTAAATTTTAAACTAGGCCATATGAGATACACTCAGAACTATTGTAAATAAGTAAATAAAATAAAACAACCAATAAACTAATAAATATGGCTTTGCACATTATGTGCTCTGTTCCTCTAATGTAATAAATCAGCTATTTATTTATTTATTTTTAAGTTTTAGTAGAGCAACAATGCTGCTTCTTTCAAAATCTGCATTGTGACCAATTATAATTCTCATTATGAAATCCGTATCAACGGTAATATACTTCTATAGTGAATTTAATTATTTAAAGATGTATTCAGCAGATAAGATTTTCATGTCTATAGTGTTCAAGTCAAACCAGGACTTTTGATCAAATCCGTTCTGGAGGCAAGTTCTTGAGACAAAAGTTCCAGCCACTCAAAACATTACAGATATTACAAAAAAAATAAATAAATAAAAAATAAATAAATTTATTGCAATTATACATTTATTGTGATTCTTTGGTATCTAATATAATCAGGATGCACCCATAAAGTATAAAGTCACATGGTACAATATTACAATCTACATACAGTATAATTACATTTCAGATTCAGATTTAAGGAAGGGACGGCCTTGGGATGGAATGAAACCAAATTCAAGGGAACATACTTTCACGCTAGGACATGACAAAGCATCAGGCTAGCAGTCTGTTTCTTATCTACTGTATGGGACACGGAGAACTGATTTCACTATCAAGCGAAGAAGAGACAGTGCTACAACAGCTAGCTTGCTTTGCTAATCGAACAATGACGTCTTTGCTAAATGTGTAACATGTCAATTAAGGAACTCAGTATTACATTAATTAGCACGTAACCTTATGGAGGACATTAGCTTGAGATAAACTGCTTGTTAGCTACATAAAACTTTGACTTAAAAAACAAACATCAGACAAGAAACGTGACAAACACAAAAATCTAAGTCAAACATTTCCAACAGCTTTTTGGCGCATGCACACACACATAGAAAAACAAAGACAGCTGTTGAGAAAAACAGAGACAGACAGGTGACAGGTGTCCACTGACAGCTGTGCTAAAAGGTCTAAAAGTCTCCACCTTCATGTCATGATGAAACCAAACAACACATTGTCCTCTGTTCAACCATCTAACAACACTTTTGTCCACAAATCTGTCACTGTGTGTACATTTACTTCTCTTTTACCGAGCTTCTGGTTACAAACCGAAATATGATGGGAGCCATCTTGTCTCTGCAGTGATTAGCAGTTACTGACTCAGCTAGCGCACCAGCATCATTACTGGATATGTGCGAAATGCTACACTCATATACAGAAGAATATTTGCATGCTTGTAAAGAAAGCAACATATTACAGACCAGTTTTCAGATGAAAACCACAAAAAAAGCTAATGTAGCTTCCTGGGTTATGCATGAACATAGAAAGCAGTAAGTAGGACAAAGTTATGAGAAAATCTCTGGTATATTCTCCAGCACACTCAGTAAAACCTAACAGCTGCTGTTGTTGACTGTCGTTTTTTAAAAATTAATCTTTAGTTCTCTTTATTCAAGTTTCTTCTATATTGAAATGTTTTCAAAAGCATTTTTATATGTTTTTTTTTGTTCTTATTTATTAATTTTAAAGTTATTTTTGGAAGTATGGAATAGTTTTGTTCACAATATTACAGACTCTTTAAATTCCTATAACAACATTTGTACTAAAGATAATAAGACATTTGTACAGTACTGTTTATTTACAAACAGAAGTCTTCGGGTTGCCATGTCTTGTAAAAAAAATTAAATGTCAACCATCCATAAAAACACCAGTCTGAAGTTGCTTGATCATGATTTTATTAACACCAATGCTCCAAAGTGAGGTTATTCACAGACAAAAAATAGATCTAGTTTTGCATGTTTCATTTATAATTTTAAAAATGTAAACATCATTGCAAAATAAACAAGTCGATCATGAGAATAGATTTCATTCATTTTACAAATAACATTCTCGGTATTATCAACTCATACAATAATAGATTGGATTTATTTTTCATAATTTTTTTAACCGTTTTTTTTTTTCAAGTACAAGAAACAAACCTCTAACAAGCAAACTCCAAATCCAAACCAGTTATCAGGAAATTAAAAAAAAAAAGACGAAATCCTGCTGCATATATTAATTAGTTTACTGTGTAGGGATGGGAAATATAATGATATATTATTAATATCCTGATTAATCATTCCAAAATATAATGTTACAATATATCAAAAGGACAATATAGCTTTGTACTGTATCATATCGTTTATACATATTTTTTGAGGTGTACAATTTTTGATTAGTAATTTGGTCTTGAGCTTAAAATATAATTTTTTATTTTCTTATTTATTACAAGTTTTTTGATACAACAAACTGTTGCTAGTTTTCAACAAAATTTTATTTAGAAATTGCTTTAAACAGTAGACATTGTCGCATCGCAGCTTTAAAGGAATAAAAATTTCCTTGCTATAAATTTTTTACATTTAATAAATATAAAACAATTATTTATAGTTTTGCTGTTAGTTTGAATATATTTTCTGTATGTGTACATTTATTATAAAAATGTATTGAATTATCATGATATTGATGCTTTTTTTTATATCGCCCACCCCTACTACTGTTGGACTGATGGTCTATCAAAAGCTTTATAATTATAACCACACGTCGCAAACGTCATAACACATTACACTGTGAATGACAACAGAAAGCAAAATAATGCTTATTTATACCAACATCGTTGCATTTTGTTTCCATGGTGGCTGGTGATCTCTTCATCTAACACTGCATGCAATCCAGCATGAGATGAAAACATTTAACATTGTCGACTTTTTAAACAGTGAACTACAATAAACAGTATTGTAGTAAAATGAATCAGTTAAGGAATACAGTCCATTTACAGTAATGTAGCCATGCAGAGTGAAGGAGAGAAGACTAGCACCAAATACTGAAATGGATGAAATTAATCTATTCCATCTGAGTTTGTTGGGGATAACATTAGTTGACTTCACAAGTTTCGCTTCCATTCCTGATCAGTAAACTCCATGAGAACAAACAACTCTTTCCCATTTGCACTTACTTTCACTAGGGATCTCTAATTGAGGAAGAAGTAGTGATTGGCTCACCAATTCATATGTACTAAAGCATCTAACCAATCATAGATGAGACTAAATTCTTCTAACCAATCAATGTGTCTAACAAAGGCTGTTGTGTCTTGTTTCCAACCAAAAAGTTAGAAGCAGCCAGAAAACACAACTGATTAAAAAAAAAAAAAAAAAAGGATAATGAAATAAAAAGTAACAGAATTACAAGTTAATTAAACTGGGAAATAAGCTAAAAAGTTAAATAGACATTAGCTGTGCTAGCAACGAGACTGTCCTACTATGTTCATAAGCATTAACTTTCAGGGTCAATATTAGCAGTTGATCTGGATGAGATCTTGAGCACATTTTTGATGGCTTTGCCTGTACTTTATTACATTGAGTAATCAGAGCATAGTTTCATTTAGCAAAGAATATGAAAGTTTAAGTGGTCGGTTTTATTGAACAAAAATTCAATAGGACATGAGTTAACTCTTATTTCACCTGTAGTTTTTAGGTAATTCTGCACGTAAGTGACTTACTTAAACTTTAACTGTACATACGAAGTTACTTGCTTAAGTAAATAGAATTTGGCAGATTTGGCCATCAATCGAAAACATTTCCTTATGTAAATATGATTGAGTTAGGATTAAAAATGCTTAATATTAATGCTGATCCCTACACAGCATTAATCTATAAACGTGTGTTCAAACCCGTCTAATTAGTATTACAAATGCAGACTATTTGGAGCAAAAAGAAAGATGAAGTAGAAAAAACCACCTCACCCTTTGCACTATGCTGGCTACACCCTGCTACGTCTGTAGACTGTGATCCAAATTGTGTCTATCGAGAACACTGTGCACACCTAGTATATATTTCAAAACATATATTTTAAGTGGTATATATTTCTTTCCAAAATTCAGTTCAACCCAACACTACATCACTGCAAGAAACTCACAATGCTGGTGTGTAAAACTCAAGGCTAAAAACAAAAATTACAACAAACACACTATTTTGAATCATTCAAAACCACTAGATTTGACATTCAAGAACTTGACCGTGACCAAGCCCCAGAGGCTGAGAGCTGTCCAGTGGGAAATAACATCGGTACACAAATTTAACAAAAGAAGTCATTTTGGTCCACACGAATATTTAGCAGCAAATCTTCGAATGTTGAGATTCTTCATGTTACACTTTGGGTTACATTCAAATAATCCACCGATACAGAATAAACCTGATATTTAAACAAACCACCAAAAATCTCAATAAATATAATTATAATATTAATTATTTTATGTTGGAATTTTCTATTTCATTGTTTCCTGGTTAGCCCGGAAAAGTGGCATTGATAGCATGATTCACCCACTGTTAGTCACAGATTACTGTTAAAACACTCAGAGAGATATAAAACAATAAAACTGCAATATCTTGTAATGAAATACAAGACAACAATCATTAAATATCTATTTCTTACCAAAATAATGGAATTATTTTGAAATGGAATGTAAAATAAAGAGCTTGAGGATTACGTTTTGTTCAAACCAAAAAAAAAAGAAGAAGAAGCTTGAAACATTCCCTGATGCTGGTTTCTGATCTGATCCTGCAACCCGTAAACGTCTCTTCATGTTTTATCTTAAAAGCGGTTTTCTTGAGTTATTCTTGCAAAGACATTGAAACTGAGAGTCTGAGACATGCCGTGTAACTGACTGTAGAGTTAGCAGCTTCCAGGTCATGCCACAGGAAGCGAAGTTCCCTTATGAGGTTATTCCTAGCTAGCTAACTTAGCTAAGCAGGACTTGTTGCAAAAGAGCAAATTCCATGGCTGTAGTATCCATTTCTCAAATAACTGTTTGAATCAGAATTTTGCGCTCTGATTTCTTCAACTAAATCAATGAAAAACTTAAACAAATTAATCATCTTGTCCACCACTATGTCGTTACGACGCATTCTAGGATGGATCAGAGGTTTTGGGTTGGATCAAGTGTTCTTTTCTTACTTTCTTCCACATTTGGACTTGACTTGGGCAGTAAAAATTGATGCCAAGATGCAGGATTTTACAAGAACAAAGGATTTTCTTGTACTTCTTGTACTACATTTTACTGAAAAAATGTGTCCTGAGTTTCAAGCTATAAGCACAATGGAAGTCTTTTAGTCGCATCATGGTCCAGTCCGTTCTCGCCGCAACAACTGAAACAGAAAATCCTTTGTCACATCAGTCATATACAGTTAGAGCAACATTCATCATAGATCTTGATTGAATCAATATTGATGAACCAATCAGTTTAATAATCTGAAGGTGATTTTAGACCTTGTTGTTTTTTTTTTTTTGTTTGTTTACCTCAGCCTGGCTGAGAAGCAGCGCATGTACTCAGTAATCCAGCGATCGTCCGCTGCCGAAAAATCGGACCGTCGCAACTTCTCCAGATCAGCCGATCTCGCTCTCCGACGTTCCGAGAGCTTCCCGCGTTTTTCAGAGTCGCGGTGTGTCTGGACCCCGACGTCAGCCCGGTGGATCTGAATGGAAATGAGAAATACCAGAAACACTTTTAACAAAAATTTTACTTTTAAGTTCATAGTTGGAATAAACCATCATCTATGACATATTTCACTTCCCCTTTGCAGTCACTCTGGGTCAGTTTCTGAGACAAACACAGCTCTAACTTTATTCTTTTATCTTTTAAACATGTATAGTATGAAGATAAATTAGGGACCAACTCATTATCCATCATGCCAAACATATGAATTATTCAAGAATAACAGTGATGTATTAACGCTAAACTTTCAGCTTGGCACATCTTGCTCTTTAAAGTCCGGTGCTAGTGATCAAGAACTGGTGAGTTTTAGAGAGCTACTTTTGTCCCCTTAAACAAGTTATTAAAAATGAATAGCTAGTTTACTAACAGTTGTTAAAATCAGTGAAAAGCAATGGACTCGTATACACCAATGAGCCACAACATGAACATAACCGCCAGGTGAATAAAATAACGTTGAGTATCAATTATATACCAGTAAACTGGTGACAGATTATGCACACCCATGCCCACAGGAACCAAAGGCTAGCCCATCCAGTCCGATTCAACAGAAAAGCCAATGCAGCACATACCGCAGAAACAATTATGATAGGCACCAAATATCCAATTTACCACAGCCTACCGTGCACTGGACCCAGCAAGCAAAGAGCTCAAAGCGACCTGGCCTCCAAACCCGTACCCAGATCCCAGTCAGATCAAGCACCTATGGGACGTGGCAGACAGACATGTCCTATCCGTGGAGGCCCCATCCCACATCCCATATCGCCCAAAATATCCACTTCCAATGTCCTGGCACAAGACACCACAGCACCTCCAGAGGGCTGTTTTGGTAGCAAAAGGGAAACCAAAAACCTACATGGCTTTAACTGTCATGTTTTTAATGTTATAGCTGATCGTGTATATATTCAACTAAAATCTTTAAAAATTTTGTACGCTTTTAAAAAACATTATTTGTTTTATTTTTTAAGTTGTTATTAGGGTTAAGGATGCGCCCATCTGTGGAGCTACAGTCGAGGAGTCAGTTATACAGAAGAAATATTGTTGATATTTGAACTCAACAGCCAATAAAGTTCATCCCTCTCTTTAGAGCTCCTTTAGGAACCCAGAAAATTCAGAAGCACACGCAGTGCCGGGGCAGCGACACTAGCTAAGCTAGCTAACCAACGGTAACATAAAACGTCATTAAGTACAAATGCTTCTTGTTGTTGACCGGCTGTTGTGTGTTGTGTTGTGTGTGTATCTGTGCAGCTCTAGTCAGGACTTTCTGCAGCAACAAGTGAAACTTCTTTTTGTTCCTGCTGCTAATTAAATGAATGGAACACCTCAGATACCCAACTCGACCTCAGCTCAGGCTGAATAATTTACAAGCATGTGGCCTGTAGAGCTGTGACAGTATCCAGTGTGTCTGGTGTCCCTGGATGCTTCACTGAACAGAGATTTTTAAAGGTACACTTCACTCTGGGGTGCTAGTTCTGCTCAGAATGTTTGACAGGAGAACTGACGCGATCCCTGCTGGAGTTTCTATATGATTGGCCTGAGTCTGGATGTTCATTGAGCTTTATCTTACTTCGGTTTCAGTCACAGTCTTAAATTCTCACCCCTTTGCGTATCCGACCAGTCGGGGCTTGATGCTCACCTCTCCAGCGGATGCTGAGCCTTTCATGTTGAGTCTCCTCCTCTCCCTTGCCTCCATGCTCCTCTCGGCCCAGTCGTAGCGGATATTCGAGCGTCTGTTATCCCGGTTGGGGGTTCTCTCTGCGGCGCTGGCCGGCGGCTGGCTTTTGGCCCGGGTCGGTTTTCTCGGCACGGAGTCAGTGGAGTCGTCCGTGTCGAGCTCACGCTGAGGGAAACTGGGTTCAGACCGAGGAGCTCTGTGTCTCTGTCTCACTGTGAGCTCAGATGGCCCGTTAGCTGCGGCGTGCTGGTATCCGTTCTCTGAGATTTATAAAAAGAAAAGACTTTGGAAAAAGTTCGTACATTCATAGAAAATGATGGAAAATCTGTGATGATTATATACACTGCCTTGGCAAACCTTTAGCTGTGCACACAATGTGGTATCCAGCTCATGTGTGAAAATAATACCTCATGCTGCCAGAATAGCTCTTTCACAATCTTAGTCCTGGAATATACTCTTGCCATCAGGGAAGAAAAACGCCATAGATGTGATCCAGTACATTCAGGTGGTCAGCTGACATTCATTTTATTGCCACACATTAGTGAGTCTAGACCTGAGCAACTGAAGCAACCCCAGATCATAACATTGCCTCCTGAGGCTTGTACAGTGGACATTATACATGATGGGGTGCATCGCTTCATTAGCTTCCCTTCTTACTCTTACACACCCATCGCTCTGGGATAGAATCAATCTGGACATTTGATTCAGGTCACATGACCCTTTTCCATCGCTCCAAAGCCAAATCTTTATGCTCTCCAGCAAACTTAAGCCTTTTTACTGTTTAGTCCCAATCCTGTGAGTTCTCATCACCTAGTGTGCATACTGTATGTAAACACTCTTACTTTCACTATTGAACATATCTCAGATTTTTTACCATGCAACTTCACCAAATATTTATGTGATCTCCATTCATGATTTTTTTTTTGGTAACATACTGAAGGGTTATAGTAATTTCAAACCTCATATAATTTCAAAGCACATATATACTGTACGCTTTAACTACATCAACAATCAATTAACATCATAACCCTTGATGCATCCAGGTAACAGCTCCACTGTCTTTCAGTGTTAACCAGGACAAAGCTCAGCTGAGGACCGGATGCCTGGACACCTTCAAAACTGCAACGCTCATTTTTAGTCCCAAAGCGGCACAAGGCTTATTTTTAAAGATCTACTGTACAAAATATAGCTTCTTTGGAACTTAGGTCACAACGAAAAGGGGACGTAATCTATTTATAATTTGAGTCCGATTTTATTTTGAACTGTTCTGGTGTAAAACTCTTGTGTATAATTAACCCATGCCCTTTTCTTCTACTTTTCCACGTGGAATTATACTAAATTAAGTATTATTAGTCTTGAAATCAGTCTAATTAGTCTTCTGCTTGACCATATTAATAACATGGAGTGTGAGAATGCTCTTTCTCAATCAGTCATGTTAGTATCACAAACACAATCTATTCTTTCTAGGTTAGAAATATTTCACGCTCCAGGTAAGCTGGGATTGAGGTACAGTACGTACCTACAGGTAGTGAGTTGTGCACCGTGTTGTCCGTGTCCTGTTCCGCTGCCACCTCTGCGCTCTCGGAGGAGGACTGCGGTGGGTTCGAGGACTCCATCTCCCTTCTGACCCTGGGGCTGGACTTCCCGCTGGAGTCCGATCCGCTGTCCCACCCCTCCCCGAACAGCGGCCGGTGCGTCTGCTCCATCAGCCGGCGGCTCAGCCTGTACTTCACAGAGTCCTGGTAGCATTTGGAGAACATCTCCCATTTCGGCTCGCGGTACTTCTTCATATACTCCGTGCGGATCTTCTTAGTGGCCGCATTGCTGGTGCTGCTGGTCATTTGGGCTGGATTTGAAGGTGGCGAGCACCTTGGACAGGTACGGGAGATAAAGTAAAAGGTAAAGGTGAGCTGGACACTGATGAACAGGATCTAATTCATTCCGGCTTCTCTGCAGCAGCAGAACCCGGCGTGCTTCTAGCAATTATTTATTTATTATGTCTTACATAATACATACACAGCCTTTCCATGCTCAGTGACAGTATGTAGGCTCGTGTTACACCGCTCTCGTAGTGATTGCATTTTATTTCTGTATATATCCTAATATATAGGAATCCCAATCACATTGTGAACCTTGTTTTATATTATAGTATTCTATGAAGTATTCTTCATAACTGTCATAACATTCTGCATAACTTCATAACTGTATATCTCTCCATCCATCTATCCAGCTATATATAGTTATACTATATATAGATATACTATATATATATATATGTACACATGTGTGTGTGTGTGTGTGTGTATAGTTACTGATTTCTTGCTTATACTGTAATGGCATTCCTATATATATATATATATATATATATATATATATATATATATAGTAAACAAACAAAAATTAAATGTATTCACTAAATCACTATGACAGAAGTATATATACAGCATACAGTATATACAGTATATACATATGTATGTATACATTTTATTTCTATTTAAAAATGTATAGTTGATATACAACAACTAATAAGCTCTATATATACCCATTAGTAGTAAACACTTGATGCTGAACCTGTTCCCATTCTGCACCACCTGTGCTGTGTTTCAGGAGGTAAACAGCTGAGCTCTTACCTCTCTGGCCTCTTTAAACTCCGAGATTAAAGCTTAAACACCACACTCCTCTCCACGTCATATCCTCTGACTGTGCTCGGGGATCCTTACAGGCAGCACTCCGGTATTTTTGCTTCAGGCGATCGTGTAGGAGAAGCAGCTCATGGAGTGTTTACAGCATCACCAGCAGCATCAGTATCAGCAGCAAGGATGATGTCGCGCCCCGACTACTTCGTCGTGCGCATGCGCGAGAGTAGAGCGCGCGCTGTCGTTCTTTTTCCTTTTTTCCCCCCTAAATTCGAGCCTCGCGTGACCGCGCGCACCTGATGATGTAACTGATGATGAGTCTGGCTTCTGAATGACGTAATGATTAACTAGTGTTAGTACGTGTCGTTGACGGTTAAAGAGTTTGTAGAAAGAGTCAGTTAAAAAGGTTAAAGCTAAACAATAATCTGATGATCTTTAATGTAATCAGTGATATTTAAAAAAAAACATCATTTGTTTTTAACTGTAATTTCATAAAATTGTGTTTGGTGTGAGAACATTATATGGTATTGGTTTCCACTGGATTAGTGAATAACTGTTCACAGCAAGACTTTGAATCTACTGTCAATTCATCTTATTACAATCAATGATATAGAAAAGTTTATGGTTACGCCTCTGTTTTTGGACTTAGTTGTACCTCTTTCAACATCAGCCAAATACACTTCCTGTATGAGAAACTGAGACGAGAAATAAAAATTTTTTTTTTTTATTATCTTAAAACCACTCCACCATGTTAAAATTCACTAATACCACTTCAGCGCTGTTATTTCAGCTGTGAAAATATGAACTAATCCCAGGAAAAATATTCAGTTTATCTTTTCTAATTAATATCTATTGCTGCAGGTGTTTGTTTACATTGAGACAGTAGCGCATTAGTAGCTTATTTTAAAGTAGATCATTAAATCCGGCACATAACATCGCTGTTCATAACATCACTTTTACTCAACATTTTGATTTCACTTCTGGTGCAGGTTAAACTTCAGGCAGAGATCTTAATACTGCAAAAGTTTCTTTAAATTCTGTCCAGCCAGTTTTGTGTGATGCTGTGACAAAATCTAGCTGGACAGACATACAAATATACAGACAGACAGAAATTTTTATGAGACTGGTTTCTGGTCCCCCTATGTATGAAACATAAAGATATCATTGAAAGAGAGAGTTCTGACCAATGTACAGACAAATCCTTCCTTTAGTTTTTTGTTTTTCTGTCTGTCTGTACTGTCTGTCTTTATGGAAGGCTGTATAATAAACAGGTGTATCATTAGGCAATTACTTAATACAGTTAGTCTTGGGGCTTTCTGTATACCTTCTGATAACATACTCATAACATCAAATACATCCAGGTATCCAGCGTACTCTTACACACCCAGTCATACTCTATGGGCAATTTGGAAACACCAATTAGCTTATAAAAGCATGTCTGAGTTTAAGGGGCGGACCAGACTACTCAGAGAAAACCCACAAAAAGTAGGGAGAACATACCCACAGGAGTGGAGATTTGAACCCCCAACCTGAACATGCGAGGCAACAGAGCTAACCCTCTACTTCACTGTTTGTGTGTGTGTGTGTGTGTGTCTGTGATGTTAATGAAAATTTATTGCAAGAATAAATTTAAGCCGGAAATCAGCAACCACAAAAACAACCATGTTCAAAAATAGATAATTTATTGTTCTTATTTGTTGCATTATTCTCTTCATTGGACTGAAAAGAAAAAAACATGGACAGAAACAGAAAAACGACTTGAAGCAATCAGATGGACAGTACAGTTATTTTAAAGGGAAGCTTTGCATTGTTGAAGCATGACAGGTTTGTTCCCCCGGGCCTTATTGTGCCCCATCCAACCCCTTAAATGTCAGTTTCACACTGCTTTAATAGCTTACTGACACTGACGGTTGGTTCCAATAATCCGGTGACCTGGTTCCTTCACATAAAAACAACATTATAGTCTTCGGTAAATCATCTCCACACAACAGAGTCAGCATGATTCCTTGATTTTAACCCCCTGATGTTGGTGTGTTTGTAAACTAGGAGGAAGGAAGCAGCTGTTATGAAATAATAACAGCTCAGAAACGGGTGATGGTGAATTCCTGAGCGAGAGCTTGGTCCAGTAGAGGCTGAGAACTTAGAAGCATTTGCGGTGAACGATGCTGGGACCGGCCTCATCGTACTCCTGCTTGCTGATCCACATCTGCTGGAAGGTGGACAGGGAAGCCAGGATGGAGCCACCGATCCAGACGGAGTACTTGCGCTCAGGGGGAGCGATGATCTGGATGGAGAAGAGGAACAAGATAAGTTTCCAGCACGAAACACAGGAACATGTTTGTGAACGCTAGGTATGTTGGTTAAACTGCTAAGTTAAACCTTACTCAAGTACCCAACACTGGCAACCTAGTGGTATTGGGGTTTAAACCTGGGATCTTCTGATCACTAATCCAATGCCTAAACCACTGCACTACCCTTGAACTGCTTATCTTCCTTAAAGGTTATTTGTAGAACCCTGCAACCTATACATGCATCCTTTAATCATCTATAGAACTTTTGAGGAACTGTTCTACAAATACTTTAGATCTTTGGAGATTTTGTAGTGAAGCTCAAAAGGTTTTCTAAATGTTTCACATTTGGTACAATGGTAAAGAACAGGCCTAGTCAACTATACTTCTGATTTAATGGTTAAATCTACTAAGGTTGATTAGAAAAAATTTATCCTCTGGTCTGGTACCTTGATCTTCATGGTGCTGGGAGCCAGGGCGGTGATCTCCTTCTGCATACGGTCAGCGATACCAGGATACATGGTGGTGCCACCAGACAGGACGTTGTTGGCGTACAGGTCCTTCCTGATGTCAATGTCGCATTTCATGATGCTGTTATAGGCGGTCTCATGGATGCCAGCGGACTCCATACCTGCACATAGAGAAGGGGTTAACAGGTCTTACTTTTAACTCCATTATTAAAAAGAAGGTTAAAAAATAGTTCTGGAACATACCAATGAAGGATGGCTGGAAGAGAGTTTCTGGACAACGGAAACGTTCATTGCCAATGGTGATCACCTGGCCGTCGGGAAGCTCGTAGCTCTTCTCGAGGGAGGATGAGGAGGCAGCGGTGGCCATCTCGTTCTCAAAGTCCAGGGCGACGTAGCACAGCTTCTCCTTGATGTCGCGTACGATCTCACGCTCAGCTGTAACGCAAAAAATATATTAATAATTTGTGAGTTATGAAATCTCAGTATTAGAGCTGCGCCCATGAGACTTTTATCAGATGAGACACTCACCGGTGGTGACGAAAGAGTAGCCACGCTCAGTCAGGATCTTCATCAGGTAGTCGGTGAGATCGCGACCGGCCAGATCCAGACGCATGATGGCGTGGGGCAAAGCGTAACCCTCATAGATGGGCACGTTGTGAGTCACACCATCACCAGAGTCAAGCACGATACCTGAACAGGGTGGATAAGCGTAGGGTCAGTGTGTAACCATTAACTCTTACAGTCAAATTGACTCAATTTAAAGGAGTGATTTTTAACTTCTAAGCACCAATTGGCTCCCTCTACTGCCTGCAAGGCAAACTACAGCGGAAAAGTAACAAGCTTTTATTTTCCCCCCTAACCGACTTCACTCAAACACTTCTTCTTTGTTTTTGGCTTATGATATTATGTTTATGGATATATAAGAACTTTCAATGGTTTCCTTTAAAACTGTGGTTTCCTTATTAGAGAAATCCAAGTAGATCCCAAGAACCATTAACTGATTTATACATATTGCTCTGGCACATTCATTGCTCACTAAGAACAGCATATAAGAGTCGAAAGTTTCCTTATGAATGTTTGTAACAGATTTTTGAATCATGACCCGATGGCGGTTGTGACACTCACCGGTGGTACGGCCGGAGGCGTACAGGGACAGGACGGCCTGGATGGCCACGTACATGGCGGGGACGTTGAAGGTCTCAAACATGATCTGCGTCATCTTTTCACGGTTGGCCTTGGGGTTCAGGGGGGCCTCTGTGAGCAGGGTGGGGTGCTCCTCAGGGGCCACACGCAGCTCGTTGTAGAAGGTGTGGTGCCAGATCTTCTCCATATCGTCCCAGTTGGTGATGATGCCGTGCTCGATGGGGTACTTCAGGGTCAGGATACCTCTCTTGCTCTGGGCCTCGTCTCCCACGTAGGAGTCTTTCTGACCCATACCGACCATGACACCCTGGACAGAGACAAGAATCACAATCAGATTTATAGACACCACTGTACAAATGAACGCACTGGAACGCACGATGCATTTGTGTCTCTGGTGAACAAACTGTCAATGACAGATAGTAATGGAATGCATTATTATTATTTAATAATAACTTGTCACATGTACTTTACAGCACAGTGAAATTATTTTGGATATCTCAGTTAAGAATCTGGGGTCAGAGAGGATACAGCACCCCTGGAGCAAATACGGTTAAGGGCCTTCCTCAAAGGTGGAAGCCTGGCGGTGCTGAGGCTTGAACCCACGTCCAGTAGCCCAGTAGCCCACAGTCTTAACCAACTGAGCCGCCAATTTGGACACAGTCATACAAAATGATTCCATGCACAGCATTTTAATCTGCTTGTCTATGTTTCTGGCCACATGTACTGTAGATCCATTAATAGTAGAACTGCTCAACCAGACCAGCAGAATCCATTCATTCATCTCCATTGAAAACATGGATTATAAATGGATGTAGTTGTAAATTTCCCTGTTTTCTTTGGTCCGTAGTTGAATGTAAAGGCTTTACACCCTTAAATAAAAGCATTTTCTGTTTGTATCCTTGAAAGGTTCCTACAAACTATACACATGCACTCTGTAATCATCTTAAGAACTTTTGAGGAAGCGTTCTGCCATTCTGCATTGGAAATCTGTATAACATCCCAGGACCTACCTGATGGCGAGGGCGACCGACAATGGAGGGGAAGACAGCTCTGGGGGCGTCATCACCGGCGAACCCGGCCTTCACCAGACCGGAACCGTTATCGCACACCAGCGCGGTAGTCTCTTCGTCATCACACATGTTGAATGGATTTCTGAAATGAAAGCACACTATGAGAAATAAAGCACTCGCACACCACTTTAAATCTAAACCTAACCTTAAATTCACTACCAATTTGGCTCTTATTCTGTCCAAGCCTGTCAGATATTAATGCGGCCCCATTAAAATATAAAAAGACATGGACGTGTAGACTGGCTTCTTTCCATTGCTAAAGAAGAAAAGTAGTCTTAGTATTAGAAAGCATCCTAGATTTCTTTTAAAATCCTTTTCATGATGAAATCCTACAGATTATTCCTTCTGACTGGCTGCGCTGGTGCACGCTCCCGGTTCTTACCCGTGCTCCTCGCCGCTGTAGAGAGAATCCGGATGGCGCTTTGGACACTAGTTCCAGCTACAGGCAAACAGTGAGCAGCGGCCGCTCTTATACCCCTGTGCTCCCCCTTGTCCCCACCTCCAGGCGTCAGGAATGTGTGCGTACCCCGCAGGAATCCCCGCGTCCATATTTGGGGACTTTGCGGGGGCCACATGCTCAGGACAGCCACCCGGTGCCTATAGACGCTCGCGCCGGGCCATATATGGAGCTCCAGAGCCCGGATACCAAGTGTGTGAGTGAGTGAGTGTGTGTGTGGTGGGCTGTAACCGTGTATGGACGAGTCGGGGGTCTGGTGTGTCACGCAGGGGAAGTGTTCATGATCTGATCAATGAAGGCCAACTTTAGTTAAGGACAAGAGACAGGATCGGATTTCGGCTCTGGACATTCCAGCGCAAATGTCTTTCATACAAACACTGTACATGAGGATTGTTTATTTAAAAGACAATGTAGAGTGTAAGAATAATGTAATGTAAACATACAGTAGATTAGATTAGTAGTAGATATTTAAACTACGGAAGGTCACAACATTTATATTTCTATCTAGCATAGTTTTCACGATTTGTTTGTACCTAATTAGATAAGGACTTTATGCTCACCCTGATTTAAAATGACATGAAATAAAGATCAAAGCTCTTTAACATGCTTTCCTGAAACAGCACACCCTGAAACGTTTTATTCTTCAATTTACTGTTTTGATCATTTTCGGAACTGGAATGTATTAATTGATTATACATTATACTTTGTTTTAATCGAACCAGTGTCAGTGTCAGCCGCCCCCCCCCCCCCCATATCTTTGAAGTTAACTAAAACAATAACAATAACAAAAAAAAAGAAAACAGACAATTTATGTTACTAAAAAACTACAAAGAACAAGCGTCATCAAATCCAGTGTTTAAAAGATTTGAGCAAAAAAAAAAATTTTTTTTTTTTTTTTAATTATTTGAAAATGTAAAGCCACAAACACACACACACACACACACACACACACACACACACACACACACACACACACAGTTCCCCCAAATAAGGACGGGTTCCAGGTTTCTTCCTATTGTCCTCTCTGGGAGTTTTTCTTTGTCACCCTCACCATCAACACGCTCATCAGGGACAATCTGATAGTTTAAGTTTATACGTTTTCTAATTTATAACCATAGTTTTTTAATTCTGTAAACTATCGGCCAAAACACATTATTGGTGCTATTGGTTTTATTCTTTATTTTTATTATGTTATACATATCATACAGAACGTGTGTGTGTGTGTAGTTTATGCAACATGAAAATGACCAATCTGGCTTTCCTAAAGATTTCAAGTTACTAACTTCAGCTGTTTTTAAGAGATGGTTTTATATGAGCTGCAAAAATGGCCATTACAAACAATAATCATTTAAAATGCTAATAATTTCAATTTCTTTGTAAGCATTGTTAATAAAATTGCTCTAAGCTTCCAGCAGCACACGACCTGTTAAGATCTGTTGCTTTAAAAAAAAAAGCTTGAAAAGCAAAAAATCTGTAGTGTCCGTAACCATGTCAAATTCACGTTGCGATATCTTAACAATTTTGCATAAATATACATAAATACTACTTTTAGTCTTTTCATGTGGAATCTAAATTGGCCAAGTTTCATCTGAATGACAGTTAAGGCTTCCGGACGCTACACCTAGACGAGAAACATTTTAGCACCAATACCATGTTTTACAACTGAATTTAATCCTCCAACAGAAAACAGCACTTAATAGATGCTTGGATGATCACAGAATTCTGGAAGAATTGATTATATGACCAAGAGGAATTAAACAAAAAAGGTGCTTCAAAGGTGCTTGGAACTGTTTCGGATTTGGACACACTGTGTTTGGGTTCGGTATAAAACCTGTAGATTTAGTGTAGTGGTGTGGTGGTTAGCACTGTCGCTCCAGGGCCCAGGTGTGAGTCCCGTCTCGGGGTCTGTAGGGATGCAGATTGCAGGATTTCACGAATGCACAGGATTATAACATGGATAACATCCCCGAACCATAATCATACAGTAAACATGATGTGGTTCCAGGCGTGCTGTCAGACTCGGGTTCTACGCTGTTCGCCTTTTATGGCTGTTACAGCGTTTAATATTTGACACCGAGTTGATGTACATCGATTCAGCTGAGCCAAGTTTACTTCCAGAAACGACAGTATGGAGATGTGATGTATGGCTGTGATGAGTGCAGTGCACAGTACACTCCTCATGTGTGGTGAGTCACATGCACAGCGTGACCCAGACGTCTGGACCCACAGGCAGCTTCCTGTAAGATGGTTTCAAATCTAACACTAGGAGATGGAACAGAATCAGACCCAACACCATTTCTGTAGTCAAAGAATCCGTCAAGAAAGATCTAAATCACTAAATCATTTCTGCATGGAACAACATCAGTTCCGATACATTAAGAGATGTTCAGCGTTCTTGTACCCAGCATGTACACAAGTCCTGCCAAGCCAAGCCGGGTTAAAATACACTGATTTGTCACCGTTAACATTAAATCCACATCGATTTAGGATTCCCCTTGTGCCACCTAAGTGGCTCTGGCCACTAGGGGCGTGGCTGCATGGGACGTCTGGGGGTGGGGGGGTGGGGGACGTGGTGCTGTGATGTTTGGTGCCAGTGGATCCTTCGGGTTCTGGGGTCTGTGGATTGGACTCGTTTGTCTGGCGCATCACATGGGTTCCTTCATCAGACTGGGATCTGGGGGGTTTAGAGACTGGGTTGCTGGCATTCTCGGCCCAGTGAGTGATGGGTTGGGTGTTGGGTGTGATGACTTTCTATCATGGCCAGATTTGACCTTTCTGTGGGATCAGACTGGACTTTGATCCCCTCACCAAAGAGGTTTGGTACCAAAACCCAGCCATCCTGAATGCTCGTCCCAATCCCGCATAGAACGTGTCCGGAACGGCATCCAGCATAAAACCTGTGCGAAGTGGCGACCCATTGAAAGGGGCAGCCAAAAGAGGAAGAACAACAAATCTTTGAATATGTTGTAAGCTGCACAACAACAACGGCATCTTTGACAGATTAAAGTTAGTCCGGCTGTACTTTCAATGCTTGGTGCGGACATGCATAGAGACTTACTGTACTGTACATCATGAACTAATAATTTAAGGATAATAATGGACTCATTAGGCTGTTTTAGATGTAAAACATCTTGTTATTTAAAATAGGAGAACATCGGTATGGTGAGGAGATGATTTCTCTACTATTTATGGAAGGAATCTTCTTCTTCTTCTTCAAAAAAAAAACAGTACAGTAGAAGAGTGTAATTTCTCTGTAACATGTCAGGCTGTGTTTATTAGTCTCACTATGCTGGCGAGGGAACAGCTGCTATAACATAAGTGAGAACAGGAACTAAGTTCTCACTTCTAAAAAAAAAAAAAAAAACTTCTAAAAAACACAGAATGGCGTCAGCAAGCCGCAGCTGTTTGAGATGAATGAAGCACTTCGTGACGTGTCATCATAACTAGATTTGGCCACATTGTGGATCATTTTCCTATAACAGCATGCCATGTTGTGATTTATTCCTTAATCTATACAGTATAGAGTAGAGTAACATATATAAGAATCCTGGACATAATTGGTGTAATATTGTGATGTCCCACAATAAATTTTTTTTTTTTTTTAAACCAAGCTTTAGTTAGACGTCCCTCTGGACAGTACCTACATTCTTTTCTTTAAAACTGGTTCGATTGCGCTCGGGGTGGGAATTCCACCTGTTTAAGGGAGTCTGTTCACTTCCTGCAGAGAGAGAGAGAGAGAGAGAGAGAGAGAGAGGGCGCGCGAGGGCGGACTGGACCTCCCTGTGTGACAGAGCACTACACACCCATATAGGGTGACCACAGAGCTCGGGGTTATCACACAGGCGCCTGGTTTAAACCCTCCTCCGCACTATTTTTAGGGACGGACATTGACACAGGGGTGTGAAGACATCTGCTGTCCTTTACCTACTGAAAGGAGATCAGCTGCTGCCAGAAAAACAAGTGTGTGTATGTGTGTGTGGGGGGGGGAGTGAGTAAGTAAGCACAGGGGAATGTTAGAAAGCAGACAAACTACTCAATTAAGTACGTATTATGTTTTATGAGTATGTGGGGGAAAAATAAAGTTTTTTGTTTGTTTGTTTTTCCCCCCCACGCAATTTCTCTTCGACCGTCCTTGGTTCTGCTGTGACAATCTGTCATCGTGACTGACAATCATCATCGTGACTAAAGATCACCGAGCTCAGAGAGGACGCATCAGAGTGATAGACAAATACATTATTTATTCCAAAAAAATAAACAAAACAAACAAAAAAGAACAAACAGAGAGAAGGACGGGCGCGTCGGGTCACATCTGCGACTGGACGAAGTGCTCGTAGTTTGCTCTCAGTAGGAACTCGAAGAAGGGTTTGGATTTCAGAGCGTCCAGCTCGTCCACCTGCAGCAGCTCCTTCACATCGGGGAGATAGTCCTTCAGAGGGACACCTGGTTACACACACACACGATTTAGAGACTAAAATAAAATGAAAGAAAAAAAAAATGCAGTGAAGTTAACAGACACTTGGACTTTACCTTCTTGAATGAGTTTCTGTAGAATTTTAACGAAGATGCTGTCTCGAGCCGCCTCCAGAGGATCGTCTGTGCCGTCTGACGCGGACCAGCTGGAGTTCAGATAGAAACACAACACAATTAATCAATTCACACGCACACACAGCTGAAAGAGAGAGAGAGAGAGAGAGAGAGCAGGAGAGAGAGAGAGAGAGAGAGAGAGAGAGAGAGAGAGTGTGCAAGTCAGAGAGATTATTATTATTATTATTATTATTATTGTTTCTACCCTTTTTTCCTCCCTATTTATCTATACATCTAATAAAACTGTAACATGGACGTGTCTGTACATTGAAGACATTTGCAAGAAAAATTATTTGGGGAGAAACATCAAGATGGTTTCTGGAATTTTTGAGTCAGTTTGTTTGTGCACGCATCACGTAAAAACTACTGAATGAATTTTAATGCGGTTTTCACAGGTGTATCTGTTCGAGCTTGAGGTAACATACAGGTTGTGTTTCATCACAATTAGCCCACGTGAATCTGAAATTTAAATGGGAAAATTAAAAAAATAACGATCTTAAAAAAAAAAAAAAAAAAATCATTAGTTCATCTGAAAATTCAACCGATGGCGCTGTACGTTTCTAAAAATGCGTTTTCGAGTGTGCAATTAAATTCCATGTGAATAAAGTTGAGGGCACATCGAGTGTGTGTGTGTGTGTGTGTGTGTGTGTGTGTGTGTGTGTGTGTGTGTGTGTGTGCGTGCGTGCGTGCGTGCGTGCGTGCGTGTATTTATACTATTCTTTTTCATTTTCTCTTTATTATTTTGAACTTTGGCAATGTAAATGTGCATATTTGTCATTCCAATAAAGCATCTTTGAAATCTTAAGTGAAAGAGACAGCGAGTGAGAGACAGAGGTCTTACTTCTCGTTCCAGTCTTTCTTCAAAGCTTTGCTGAAAATCGCACACTTCAGAACCTTATTGTCCACTGCGTCTTCCTACAGACATGAAGAAGTACAGCTTATACATGGTGACACACACACACACACACACACACACACACACACACACACACAAATCTGTTACCTTGTCGATGTACTCCAGCAGGTCGAGGGCTTTCTTGAAGTCGTACTCATTAGCACTGCGGTTTGTATCACATATATACAGCTACACACACACACACACACACACACACACACACACACACACACACACACACACACGAAGAAACAAGTTTTACTATGCTGAGTAGGAACACTAAGGAGAGTGTATATAAGGAATAAGCTAAACTGGATTGTGCGTGTGTGTGTGTGTGTGTGTGTGCTTACATCAATGAGGTTATGTGCACTCAGTAGAGGCATAGTGTCTGGGTTCAGCTGCTTGTCCTCCAGCAGCTGTTTGGGAAGAGTCTCCTGATGAAGGAGGAAGCGCTCCTGCTCCACAATGTCTACACACAAACACACATCAGTGAAAAGATCACAAAGAAACCTTGTGATCTTAAATCCAGAGTGCATGTTACACTGTACACGAGGGTGCACAAACTTTTGCCTGACGCGCGTGTGTGTGTGTGTGTGTGTGTGTGTGTGTGTGTGTGTGTGTGTGTGTGTGTGTGTGAGCGTGTGTGAGCGACTGACCGTTGACGTGTTTGCGCTGCAGGGGTTCAGGCATGTTCGAGGCCAGAGCTGTGAGTTTGCTCAGCGCTAGTAGAGTTTTCTTCTTGCTGAAGTAGCGCGTCTCTGTGTTGGCCTGACTGTGCAGGGTGTGGTGGGCCTGCAGCGGGAAAACACACACATTTCATTTATTGAGGGTTTTATCCCTCAATAAATAAATAAATAAATCCCAATTAAAAAAGAGACACGCTTCTTTAACACACGATGTTCGGCAGAGAGACGTATGATACAATGGGGGGGGCGTTCGAGTCAAACTGGGACTTTTGATCGTGCAGAATAACAGAAGACTGTTATGAGAGTAAAAACTCCCTTTGTTTCTCTGTATAATCCCCTGCTACACTAATGCACTTCTCAGTAGTGTCTGGACACCGTCGGTCCGCTTGTCTG
>JAAGKR010010281.1:0-23332 GCA_011419295.1 Clarias macrocephalus | reverse complement strand
GTGGGGTATTTAGAATAAAACAGACTGAAAGAGGAATAAAGACAGAGAAAGAGGAAGGAGGAGGAGAGAGAAGAAAGAAGAGGAGAAGAAGGGGGGGGGGATGAAAAAAACCCCAGACGAAACGGATCGCTGTCATCTAATTCGCGAGCGTGCAAAAGTTCGCCAGCAGCCGCCGCCGCTGCCGCGCTCTGATTGGCTGAGGAAAGGTGAAATTAAAACCACGGTAAACTTTTGACCCCGAGATGGAAAGGAGGAGCTGAACAGGAACGCCCGTCTCTCTCGCTCTCGCTCTGTCTCGCTCTGTCTCTCTCTCACTCTCTCACTCTCTCTCGCTCTCTCTCTCTCTCTCTCTCTCTCTCTCTCTCTCTCTCTCTCTCTCTCTCTCTCTCTGTCTCTCTCTCTCTCTCGCTCTCTCTCTCTGTCTCTCGCTCTCGCTCTCTCTCGCTCTCGCTCTCGCTCTCTGTCTCTGTCTCTCTGTCTCTCTCTCGCTCTCTCTCTCTCTCTCGCTCTCTCTCTGTCTCTGTCTCTCTCTCTCTCGCTCTGTCTCTCTCTCTCTCTCGCTCTCTCTCTCTGTCTCTCTCTCTCTCTCTCTCTCTGTCTCTCTCTCTCTCTCTCTCGGTCTCTCTCGCTCTCTCTCTGTCTCTCGCTCTCTCTCACTTCTCCATCTCCTTTTCAGAGGCAGGGATGCGTGCAGCTCAGCATGGAGGAAAAGAGACGAGGCGAGATGGAAAGTGCTAGAAAAAGATACAGAGATGGAATGGGGGAAGGGAGGAGACGAGGCAGCGAGCGAGCGAGCGAGGGACAGACAGACAGACAGAGGGAGAGGAGGGGGAGTGGTTTTAAAAAGAAAAACATTTTTAAACCTAATTGCTCGTCCTCCTGTATGAGAGGGAGGAGGAACGCGGCGCGCGGTGAAGTGAACGTGTAAAGATGGAGGAGAGCGTCGCTTCCACCCTCTCGTGTTTCCCTTCATTAGCGATCAAACGCAGTGGGGGGGTGGGGGGGGGTCGAGGCTCAGAGTCTGCTGGTGTAACAGGATCCAGCTGAGTTAACGAGGAGGGCAGCATTCTCTTCCTTCTCACACACACACACACACACACACACACACACACACACACACACACACACACACACACACACACACACACACACTTTTCCATCGCTCTGATCCTTTCATTCCCAGACAGACAGAACTCGCCCTGCTGTCGTCTCTCTTCCTTCTTTTTGTTAAAATCAAAGCGTTTCTTGTCGTCTTGAGTGTTTGTGAGAGACGCGACACGTGACGCACGTTGTACCAACCGACAAACCCCTTAAAAATGTCCTACGGCTTTTGGAGAAAAACGATACAAACGATACGTTAATTTTCCAAGACCGTCACTTCATCACTTCTTCCTTTGGTGTTTGTAAGCCGTTTGTGTAATACCGCCACCTACTGGACTGAAGTGTGGAGCAAAAAGATTACAGCTTTGTACGAGACGTGACCGTTAAACGCTCAGCGGCATTTATTAGAAACTTTTAGTCATTTATTTTATATTCCACGCCAGAAGCTCCGCCCCCTTCTAGCGACATGCTGACGCGGCCTTAGAACGTTTTGAGTTCAGTATCAAATTAAACGTATTGATTTTAGCTAGCACAAGTTACTGGTACTGTACGTTTATCAGGGCTATAAGGGACCCTTAGTGTAATAGTCTGGGGATTGTGGTAATGAAATTTATAAAGATTATTTACAAACAATGAAAATGTTTAGATTTTTTTCTTTGCACTTCTGTTGAGAAACAGTCGCTATAAAGAGCTGCGCTAGTTAAACATGCACACGACCCGCCGCGCTGCTCAGTGTGAACATTGTCACGTTGTAATTAATGCGTCATGTGCTCCGATTCGTACCAGATTCATCATCATTACAATAAAGAAAATTGAAAAAAAGTCAAACGTCTTATTTTTTTTTACATTTTTTTTTGTAATAGAATCCAAACCTTCCCCCCATCCTCTTTAGCTACTTCAGCTTTTATTAGGTAGAGTTTATTTATTTATTTTTAAGGATAATCTGTAAAAAAAAAAAATAATAAAATAATAATAATAATAATCACTTCCAATAATCACATGAAATAAATCACTTCCAATTTTTTCCAAGTTCCATTTTTTTACTTTATTGCATTTATTTATTTGTAATGTAAATGATGATTGAAATAAATAAATATATAATAGAGTAACTCTTACCCGGACAAATAATAGTTTTCCTTTAAAAATGTTTTTTTAGCTAGATTCAAATTTATCATGAAATATTCAGTATAATTTTTTTGTCTTATCGTTTCTAGTAGGCTGCTTTTTATTACTATTATTTATTTCTTATATATATATATATACACATGTGTGTATATGTAATATTTATTATTTACTTGTAATTTGAGTGATAACTGAAAAACAAATAAATAAATAAATAAGTGATCTAAACTCCGCCCCCGTCCTACTTAACACAAACGTTAGTCTTTGTTTTTCCCCAGTTTTGTTAAATAAAGGTAAGAAGGTTCAGAAACTGAAATAAAGAACGCTGAGCGGAACCGAGAGGAGCTTCAACACACACACACACACACACACACACACACACACACACACACACACACACACACACACACACAAAAGATGAAAGAGAAGAGGGAGGGGCAGAGAGAATGGAGGATCTGTGAACACTGAGAAACTTCTAGCACTTTGTCTCTCTGCCGTGTGTGTGTGTGTGTGTGTGTGTGTGTGTGTGTGTGTGTGTGTGTGTGTGTGTGTGTGTGTGTGTGTGTGTGTGTGTGTGTGTGTACAGTTCGTACCATATGGTGGTGATAATATATGGATTTCACGCGGCTCTCTGCAGCCAAACAGTTTTCTCGTCCAACCCAATTAGCTCACCCTGAAGAGACGGGGCACTGAACCCCCACCAAACAGGAGAGAGAGACTGTGTGTGTGTGTGTGTGTGTGTGTGTGTGTGTGTGTGTGTGTGATATTTAATTAAAGTGAAGTTGTTGAAGTGACGTTTGATTTAACACCAGCGATGTAATAAACATACAAAGAACAGTATGTTGTCCTTATTTTGTGTGTGTGTGTGTGTGTGTGTGTGTGTGTGTGTGTGTGTGTGTGTGTGTGTGTGAGGGAGACAGAGACAGAAAGCGAGCGAGTGGGCGAGTGAGCGAGAGAGCGAGCGTGTTGCCATGCAGTTTTCTGTCGTGTCTTTTGTGTCCAGGAATGATGGATGACGGGCAAGGCGTAAATGTGATTTGGATGCTCCACCAGGACTGTGTGTGTGTGTGTGTGTGTGTGTGTGTGTGTGTGTGTGTGTGTGTGTGTGAGACAGCACATTGTGAATGCTCCTGTGGGTTTGAGACGGTCTGCTCCATCAGGACTGAGAATGTGATTTGAATACTTCAGTTTTCTGTGTGTGTGTGTGTGTGTGTGTGTGTGTGTACACACTTGTCGTTGCTGGACAGATGAATATTCCGGACACGCTTCCGTTTTTCTTCCGCTCTTCTTTCTCAGTGTAAATACGGGAATCTCAGTGGAAACTCGTTCTGTTCTGCATCTCAGCTGTGTGTTTGAAATGACACACACACACACACACACACACACACACACACACACACACACACACACATACACACACACACACACACACACAGCCTTAAATTAAAATAGGTGATTTTAGTTTACAGTTTGATGAGTCACTCTGCGCTCGTCTTGTGTTCATCCAAGGAAACGCTCTGGTTATGGTTTAAGCTCCGCCCACAGTGGGGGAGAGGGTGTGTCTTTTTTTTATAGTAGCAGCTTGTTAAGTGTAAACCTGATTTGTCAGTGTTTTTGGCCACACACACACTAATAATGGAGTTTGTGCAGTTTATTTATTCAGAAGTAGGCGGAGTTTGTGCGAGGTGTAAGTGTGTTAGGTGAGTTGTAGGCGTGGCATGGTGCATCTCGAACGCTATTGGCCGCTGTGTAAGGATCTTAAGCGCTTTTTCCTGTTTCAGAAGGAACTGACGGGGGTCTGGACGCCACCTGGACTTCAGCCAGCTCATGTCCGGGTTCGAGATCTTTAGATCAGAAGTGACTCTTCTGTGTGACTCGTCGAGCCGCTTTCAGGGAAACGAACATGTGGAAGTGTGATGGGATGAGATCAGGACTATGGGGAGGAAGCTTAATCCCAGGTTTAGTCCACATCTCCTCAATAAGCGTCTCTCTGCGACAAGCGCTGCTGATTTGTTGAACCTTTTTCCTGATAACGTTCCAATACTTTTGGCCCTCGAGAATCCCAGAAAAGCGTAATCGGTGATGAATTTTCCAGCTGATGGTCGACACTGGAGCCTTTTCTCGGCTGGTGATTGAGGACGTTTCCGTTCTGTACTCTGCGGTTTACTCTCGGACTCGTAGTGATGAATCCGTGTCTCGTCACCGGTAATGATTCTCTTTAAGAAACTTTCGCCTTCCTCAGAGTGTTGCTCCACATTTAGTTTGTAGATCTCCAAACTCTTCTGTTCCTGCTGCTCAGCACCAGGTTCACCCTCGGACCACAAACGCACTCATCTCTGGACGCTGCTCTTCTGTCGTGTAACTCGCACTCGAGCGCTGATGAGACGGTGCGGCCGAGAGAAGGTTTAATATAATCAGAGTGCGGATAATTTTTGACTCACCCTCGTCTCTAATCAGGCTCATGGAAATGATTTCTTTGTCTCGAACACGTTTATCACCTGATTATTTCTAACTGCAGACGTCTGGACCGTGATTGGTGGCTGCATCGGTATCAGAACTAAACCTTTGGCGGGTGAGAACACGACCGTGATGAGGGCGTCACCTTTCAGCCAAGTAGAGGTTTATAAAGTGGGCGGAGCTTCCTGTAGACGCCCCGAACAGCTTGATTTTTACAGGTCGTATGATTCTAAGTTTAGTATTAATACTCGTCAGGAAATATAAAGCATTTGGATGTTAAATGATTATAGTTTGAAGTGAGACGGTGTAACACAGAAAAATTGGCCGTGTTTGGGCCACATATGAAAAATATAAAATCATCTCGCCAAAACAGCTGAGGTCAGCAACTTAAACTTTTTAGCGTCCAAAGATCGGTCACTTCCATGTTGCATCAATAAGTAGCTTTTTTAGCCGCACACATTTTCTGTGCATATAATAATAAATAATAATAACATCAGCACCATTACTGTGTTTTGGCCGATTACATATGAGACGCATCGGCTAACTAACGAGCGACAGCACACAGACGTCTCCGTGACGCGTCTCACTCCGGACACCAGGAACAGGACGTGTTACAGCTCGAGAGCAAGGGGTGTGTCCTACAGCGCGGAGCGTATGCTAATGAAGGGTGTGGAGAGGGCGGAGCCATTCACGTCATCCTCCCTCTCTCCCTCTCTCTCTCTCTCTCTCGACTCGTGCCTCAGCTCTTTCCATCTCACTCATCAGTTTCTTCTTCCTCCATCACAATCCGACTCCTACCAGCGATGTGGCTCAGAATCGTGTAGTTGACATTTCGATTGGTCGTATTATTGAGATCTGATTATCTCTCACTTCCTGTCACGCTGACTCGTACTTCCTGTTTTCCTCCCCTGACGTGTTCGCCGTCCTCCCGTCCCGTACACACGTTATAAATACTCCTGGAGCTATGTTTGGACAAAACAGCAGGATTTACACGCCCACGTTGTGGCCCCGCCCCCTTTCCCACACTTCAGTCTGAGAGGCCGCATCAGAAAGTGTGGCGCGTGTGTGTCCGGTTTTAATGCTAACGTGAGAGAAACCTGCACCGCTTCACCACACGAGTTATTTCTTGCTCACATCTGAGTGTTTAATCCTGTTCAGTGTGTTTTTCACCGGTGCCCGAATTCACAGTCCGGTTTAAAAAGAAATACAAAACAAAAAAAGAGAGGAGTTAAAAAAAATAAAAATAAAAATAAAAAAGAGCAGTTCCTTATATTACTAAAAAGTAAAGAACAATAAAAAACATTTAAAAATTGTAGAAAAAAATTATGCAGAATAAGAACAAAAAGATGTAGTTGATTAAAAATGCATCATGAAGTAAAATACAATCAGAAACAGTTTTAAATTAAAAAAAAAGAAAGTAAAAAAAATGTTAATGAAGTTTAAAATGAAGGGGAAAGTTCAAAAAGGACAAAAAAGTATTTAGAATTAAAAAAATTAAAGAAGTTTTTAAATGTAATACATAGACACAATGTTTTAAAAATGTATTGTATGAAATCTTCAAAAGTATTTACAATGGATAAAGTATAAATGTATGAAAAGAAAGTAGTTATAAAGTGTAACATTAAAGATTAGCTACGAAATCTTAAACATCGCGTCATCAGTTCCTGTCAATGTGATATTTTAAGATTCTTATTATAAACAATTAACAATGACAATAATAACAGTAATAATAATAATAATCCTTAAGCTGTTACGATATCTCAGACAAGCGTATAATCGTGATCTCGATACTGAACCGTCAGGTCGCTCAGACCTGCAGCGAAGACACACGACCTCGCTCAAGACTGACTGGAATTAATAAATAAATATATAAATAAATCTCACAAGTAAGCTAGGCTAGTTAGTTAGTTAGCTGATGCTAGTTAGCAGCGATAGGTTACGGTTAGCGTGTGTCGCGTGGAGACTTGTGGCAGTTTGTGTGTCCGCGGCGAGTCGAAGCCGTCTGCAGGAGCGCTTTGACTTTGAGCTCGACCCCAAGCGTCTGCACATCCTGTTTATCTTTCAAGTCTCAAAATGGCGTCGATGGAACATTTGGCACGGCCCGAGAAAGTGAAGCGTCCGTGACGGGCGAGAGAGAGAGAGAGAGAAAGAAGGGATTTGGATCGCTGCCCGGCTCCTTCTCCTCGCTCCGAAACAACAGGAAGTCATCCTGCAAAGCTTATTTCCTGTTACTGGGCTGATTAACAGAGATTAAAGACTGTGTGTGTGTGTGTGTGTGTGTGTGTGTGTGTGTGTGTGTGTGTGTGTGTGCGTGTGTGAGAGAGAGAGAGAGCGCTCTCACTTGTAATAAACAATCAGATGGAGAAATGAAGAACGCTTCAGATGTTTCAGACAGATCGGCCCTGTGAGCTCAGATTAAACCCTCAGGGTTCTCAGTAGAACCTGTTTTAATTTCTTAACCATCTGAAGAACCATCGCAGAACCTGTTAATCCAAGACTCTTGTAGTCAGCGTTTCCTGTCGTGTTCAGTAGATATCGCAGTAACTAATGTTTTTATGTTTGATTTGCTATTTTTAAAAGTCTGGAGGTTTGTTTAAAACAACGTTTGTTTCTTGTATTTCTTTTAAAACACTTTTGCAAATAGTTTGTATTAAATGTTTAACAAAACTTATTAAGACATGCTAAATTTGCAGATAAACTAGCTTAGCTAGCTTGCAGTGTTTCTCCTGTAATATAACTGGACAGTCATGGTGCGTCGCCATGCCGACGAGACCGTCTCCATGCCAACACGACAGGTCTTTTTGTTAATCTAACACCGTCCAATACACCAGAACGATCAGCAGTGTAGTAACGTAGCTACACGGTAATACCCAGTAACACCACAAGGTGGCAGTTTCTTTCCGTCGCGGTAGTCCGGAGCCGAGTGTGTGTGTACAGGAGAAACAGTTTTGCTACAACTCCGCTCTGGTTAGCCGTTATTGATTCGACGTCGTTTGTTGTTGAGACCCATAGCAAAGAAACTCCGAGATGAGACCTCATGTTAATCTCTTCGTCTCCTAGACAGAAATGAGCCGTCTTTGAGACTTGAATGAGATTTGGGCATTTCCTGCATCTTCTCAAAGGTGTCTCAAATGTGGCTCATTACCTTTAAATCTCAGAGATGATTCATATTTGTTTCCCCAAAGCAGTGTTTTCCACACACAAAGTAGACAGTAAACGGTGACAGAACTTGTAAACGGTGCATTTGGGTTTTCTGATATGTTCTGATATGATCCTTTAAAAAAAAAAAAATTTGCTTAGCCATGTGTGTATAGTTAGTTAAAATGAAACAAAGTTGAGTTCTTTATATTGAAGAATATATTGTGCTGATAAAGATTCACTCTATATTGTATATCTACAGTTACATTACTGTACAGTACACACAGGTGTCCCTCGCTGATCGACATGGCGACACCTTTCACAAGTGTGTACACCTTAATGAAGTCATTGTAAAGAATGTAAAGGAAGTTTGCCGTTTGCCAGTTTAATTTCAAATGTCTTTACCAATAAAGAACTAAAATACAATGTACAGAATATATAGTGATTTCTGTATACACTTATCATTTAAGGCCAAACTTTGATTATGCATTTTTTCATGGCCAACCCAATTCAGCCTACAGTACATATAGATTCTAATAAAGTCATAACTTCCCGCAGTTCCTCCTAAACATGCTCCAAGTCTGCAAATGGTTAAGTGTCCAGTGTGTTTAGAGAAATGAGCAGCGCATCGCCAGGCCTCGGTGTCGAGTCAGCAAAAAACACTTTATCCATCATTCATCCAGACCTTTAGGTGGCGGTAGCGCAACACCACCTTTGCCTGTCGTGGATAAAAATGAAGAAGACGACCAAGAAGACAATGAAGGTGGGTTTTACTTTTTCGCGCCGAATTTAAAATGAATTATTATTGACAAGGAGTCAAAATTAGTTAAAACCACCAGAGTCTGTGGTAAAACAAAACAAAACACTGTGGTATATTTAGCTGAAATGTACACAGCTTACGTTTGTTCTTAAATTGCAAAAGTAATTCAGATGCTACCTGTGGGTGGTTTAGCATGTGGATTAGCATGTCTAGGTAACTAACACTTGTGAGGTTGAATTTTTATTTATTTATTTATTTATTTATTTATTATTTTAATGGTAAAAATCAGTCAGCAGGTTACAGTATTATTATTTTGCTGGTCCTCAGTTAACCAGTGTGGTTTGACATAAGATACTTTTTACCTTTTTTTTTTTTTTTTTTAATAGTAAGTTAATGTTACTGCATGACCAGTTTTTGCAAACCAGTAGTTTTATTATAGTGTCAGTGTTTAACAGTAGTTACCAGAACATGTAACTTTAGAGACATCAGTTAATTATATTCTATGAATGAAGATCAATATGTTTGTTTGTTTAAAGTTTATCTTGGTAATTATAGACATTTTACTTTAACTTGGTTCTTTTCAGAAACATGCCACCTCAGGATCTCAGAAACTGCAGGAGAATGTTCCGGAGTCTCCATCAGCACCGCATCATCAGTCAGGTAAGTACCAGCCCATGAGGACGGTGCCGACGCCCACGTCTCATCGCTGGGACTGGAGTAGCTGAATGGTGTTTAGGTAAATCTCAAATCTATTAATATATTTGTATTTTTTTGTTCCGTTAGATACTAAGCAACTCCAGGAGTTTCAGACTTTGGACAAACTTGTTGGACTTCCACCACAAGAGAAGACTGATGTAGCCGGTGTGAGAGGACGTTTCCTGGCTTTGGCCCGTTCTTGTAGCCCTTATATACAGCAAGCAAACCATTTTTCATCTCCTTTTTGACGGATTCTTTTCACTGGAAGATTCTCACAATGCTGTGGACTTTGTGTAACTCCTGTATAAATCATACGTTGAGTTGAGCAGTGTGACGCGTAATATCTTTGTTTTATGACATTTTGTTTCATTTAGTGTCTTGACTTGCCAGATTTTGCTGGTGTCTGTTATATTGTGTGAATTATAAATTTATTACACTTTATGCTGTTAATTGAGGAATTTTGATATGTTCAATAAAATTATAATATGTCTCATTTGTGTTTCATTTATATCTGGCATTAATCTCATTATGGTCTTATATATGGCTCATCTCCTTCAAATGCAGTTCTGTTTCTCAAGTAAATCTCAGAATTCTCAATTGTTTCTCAAGTATGTCTCGGGTTGTGTCTCAGTTGTGTCTCTTTGTTTCTCCTAAGTGGGGTTTAGGAGAAATAGACAAGACAAACACAAGCTTGTAATGAGACAGCTCAATTAAGTCTCATGAGACAAGAATAAGTTCATAATAAGCAACAAAATTTGGGGAAGACCATGCCAGGTTTGAGGAGGTGGAGGAGAGGAGGTCTGAGCTGATTAACTTGCACAAGTTTGATTTGATATTGTAATGTGATGACCTCAACCGCTGTACAAATATGAGATTCCACCTGGATTTGGTGCCATGGCTAGCGTGCCATTGCTAGCGTTAGCTCATTCAGTGCTTCTTTTGCAAATGAGATGAGGGTGTGAAATGCGCTGTGCTAATGTTACGCTTTATACCATGAGTTGCAAGTTATGTTGACTAATACTGACATTTCACGCTTCCGAATGAATGGTTATCGAGCTGGTCCGCGGTTGAACTGGTTCCAAATAGCGTTAAATAGAAAGCTAGTGCACTATGTAGGGTGTACAATCCCTTTTCCCCACACACCAAGTAGTGCCCTTGACTAAGGGTTAGAGGGGGATTTGGGATTCAGCCTTGTGCTAGCAGCTAGTTAGCTTTGTAGCTGGCGTTAGCCGTGAAGAGAACAACACCTATGGTTCAGCGGCGATTCAGAACGACTTTACTAAGGAGTCGGCGTGTTGTTTGAGATGGAATAACTTTATCGAAAGTGCTTCGATAGGGGGGGGGCTTGTGTTATGCAAAGTAACTGTAAAACTTCACCTCGCCACTCCGCGATTACTGGAATACAGGATTTCTTTTAAAAAAAAAAAACAGTAACAGTACTGGAATGTGGAACTGATCGTGTTATTACTGAGAGAGAGCACAAAGAAAGAGAAATCTCATCGCTTTGCTTGGCTCTCTCTCTCTCTCTCTCTCTCTCTCTCGCTCTGCGTATCTGAGCTTTGCCAGGTGGCAGATCGTGGCCTGGGGCCCATTTGCATTTCTGCGTAAATGCTGGATTTAGGTTGCGATGCGAGCTGGAAGTCAGCGAGAGTTCACGCAGCAGAGCCGCTCCACATCGCAGGCCAGGTTTCTCCAGCCGCGTTCGTGGCAGGAACACAACGAGACGCTGCCGTTTCATTCGTCAGACAAAAGAAACGTTAAAGTTAAAATAAAAATCCACCCTGAGCACGCAGCATGTTCTTCTGTATAATTAACCTGAACTTCAGCAGGTTTTTTTTGCAATGGAAATTTCCCACAATACCTTTCAGCTTCCTGCTGAGATCGGTGCAGTCAGTCATCTTCACCGCTTCATCTCAGCGATGCGGCGGCGCTTTAGTCCGTCAGTAACCTGTACACTCTGCTCAAACACGTCTGCATCTAGAGAGTCCACGTTCATGCTAATAGTGCTAACGTCATGGTCGCCATCTCGCAGCACACTGACTAGCTGAGCCGCGTTCGTGTAGCTGTGATGCATGCTGGGATACCAGCGTTTACTCCAACGCCTCCACTTTACAGAGTCACATGCTGATCATTTTTATTTAAAATCTGTTGTCGTTTTGTGCCATTTCTCCATTAGCATAACTAGCATAGGCTGTGTAAGTCGTGGTATCAGGACGAGTGAAATGATCACGGCATCAGATCACCATATCGTATCGCTGCATCCCTGTTCAGGAGGTTGTAGGTGGAGCAAATTTTATTTGCTAAAATTTAGTTACAAACCCACAAAATTACAATCTTTTAAAAGTTTACTCCAGAGCTACTACGCGTCGTACGGGCCATTGTAGCAAGTTTGTGAACTGTAACAAGATGTGAAGAACATTCAGGAATTTCAATTTGCAACAGTTCGGTGTGTTTCAGCCTCCTAACACACAGTATGAGGTCAGATCAATCCCTGCTCTCCGTTATCACCCAGATGAGGATGGGGTCCCTGCTGAGTCCGGTTCCTCTCAAGGTTTCTTTCTATCACCATCTCAGGGAGTTTTTCCCTCAGCACCGGCCCCCTCGGCTCGTTCATCAGGGACCATCTGATCATTCTGACTCACACACACTCGCATCTCATAGATGTTTCTCAGATTGTTTGATTGTGTAAAGCTGCTTTGCGTCAGTAACCCTCATTAAAAGCGAGATGGAAATAAAATTGAATTGATCTTTCAGTTAGAGGATGTGTGAAAGCCACCTCGACTGCACAGCATCATGAAGTGTGTTTGCTTTTCATCCATGGTTTAACGTTGGTTTAGCGGCTGCTGGGAAACACACAGTAACGCCACAGCACGCGCTCGCAACCCCCCCCCCCCCCCCCGCTCCAAAACCGCCCATCGCTCCGCCCCAGAGCGCACTTCATACACTTATAAAAGTGACTTCACCAAAAGAACGTCCCGACCTCGTGCTCGCTTTATGGCTGAAACTGAGCTCTTCTTGTTCTTCAGTTCCAGTCCTGCTATAAATCTTCTCAGTTTAAGTAAATCCGTCTCTTTCTCTTAATTATAATCGAGACACATCAGGGTGAGACGGGCTTTGTTGGACCACGAGCGATCGTACATCTCGCAAACTAGAGCGCTCCTGACAGCCGTCATCTGGTACCAATCTCAGAGTGCAAGGAACGGTCAGGAGGCTCACGCTGACACACACACACACACACACACACACACACACACACACACACACACACACACACACACTGCACTCTTGACACCACGCCAGCCTGATTCCATGTCCTGCTCCGTCTGATGCAGATTTCTCCCCCCCCTTTGCTGCAGCGTCTCACTGCGAGACTTCTCCACCTCCTGGACAATCTGGAATAAAATGTTTTGTGTGTGTGTGTGTGTGTGTGTGCGCTGCATAATGTGTGTAAAGAAACGTAATGGTCTTTAAGGTCTCGTATAGACCACATGGAGATGAATCCCATATTCTTGTGCTTGTGTCTTCCACTTAAACGCGACTTGTGTTTAGTGATTTTGTAAAGATTTCTGATTTAAATGCAGCTGATCTCAGATCTGTAAAATTTACCGTAATACTAATGTACTACTAATAATTCACTCCTACCACATGGGGCGCTGTGTGAATAGTTTAGAGCACCGACTGTAGGATTTTACACCTCACGTACAGTGGTACCCTGGCACACAAACCACCCGTCTTGCACATTTTCGCCTTAGGAATGACATTTTATAAGGAATTTGTCTCTGCATGCGAAGCTTTTAGCATACGAGCGAACAAACTGAACCGAACGCCGGGTGAGTCGCACGTGCATCCGGGAACCAAAACACGTTTGTGTGAGTGTAAACCCAAGCGCAGTTAGTTTACATGTTATTTTGTGGGTTTTTTGCATTTTGTGTGAGATTTATTAAAGCTGTAGCACCGCGGGTCCCAGAAATGTTAATGTGGACGGCAGCAAGAAGAAAAGGGAGCCGCTTTCAGTTTGGGTTTTAAAGCAGCAGGTGCCGAGAGGAATCATAGATTAATGTTAAGTGGGATTAATTTCTATTTAGGTCATATTTTACTTCATTTACACGTCTTAACTAAATGTTTTGATTGATTGTTTTTATATGAGAAAATTTGATTAATGTTGGAAATTGATAATACTTGTAATATTTTTGGGCAGCTGGAACGGATTATCTGTATTTACACAATTTCCTATGGGACAATGTGTTTCACAATACAACATTTCACCTTAAGAACTCGCCTCCGGGACGACTCACATGCCTGTGCTAACGTTCCACTGTAAACCCGACATAGATTAAAATTATTTTTTTTATCGACTTTGCAGTCAGTGTAATGATGATAATTGCTTTACTGTATGTTCGAAATTACATTATCAAAGAGGAATGAACAAAACTCAAAGAATGGAACAAAAATTAATTCATTGAAGGTGAATAAAACAAACAAACAAACAAACAAAAACTAACATTAAATGTTTTTCAGTTGTCTGCATCTTCATTGGCATGTAACCTTGTCCTCAGAGGATAAGAAAGTTTTTAGAAAAGCTGTCCAATGAGTATGCAGCACTGTAAGACCCGCCCCACAGCTCCCCATAGCCAAAGAGTAAACCTTACAAATGTTAAATTAATGATATTCTTAAAAATACACCACAGAAATAAATACAGTGGAACCTTTGATTATGAGCATAATTTGTTCCGGAAGTGGGCTCGTATTCCAAAACACTCGTAAACCAAATCTATTTTCCCTTAAGAAATAATGAAAACCCAAATTATTTGTTCCACAGCCCAAAAAAAATAAATACATAAAAAAATTTATTCAATATATAAAGTAAAAATAAATAAAATTAACCTGCACTTTACCTTTAAAAAAAATGTAAATAAATCCCGACAGATAAGTGTTTCCGTTTGTGCGTGCAGGCACCGTGTATTTGTGTGTGTGTGTGTGTGTGTGTGTGTGTGTGTGTGTGTGTGTGTGTGTGTTTTATACTCCTCACCTCACTTTGTCCTGCACTGAGCTGTCGGTATTCTGCGCTTCTGAGTAACGAAGATCTCCTGACTGAAGGCTTACCCCCCATAAACGCGGCACTCGTCCGGGTTCTGTTAGCGCTTTGTTTTAAATATACGTTCTGTTCTGTTTGTTCAGAATTTATCAATTTACAAACAACTTTATAGTTTGTGTAAAGTTTTTCTTCTTTTACTTAAAAAGATTTTTTTTTAACTTATTTTTTACTTATTAATATAAGTACATAATATAAGACATTAACGCTGGTGATGATGTGGAGACAAAACATTATTGTGATTCATTGTATCCTGATACACTTTTTTTTTATATTTCTGCTATTAACTAACTGCAGTGAGTGTGATGTTAAAATTTGTTGAAATTGTACAATAAAATATTTACAACGCTTAGAAATGTTTTTTCAGATACATGTCATAAATATTTGTAGACCTTTAAACACACCACCGCTGTACTGCTAGCAGTTTGTTAGCGAACCTGTGTGTCGTATGTTGTAGTCAGAGAATTGTGATGTGATGATGTAACAGATATAACGTACGTCGCTCAGCCCTTCATGTTCATGTGTCCGTGTCTGGAGAAGAGCAGTAATTCTGCTTTTGTCCAAGATAATAGCATCGTTAATTAATCACTGATCAGCTACCTGATGAAAATTCTGCTAAATATCGACCAATCATAGCGAAGCTGGTCATTTAAATGCAGGCAGTTACCTATATAAATAAAATGATCTATAATGACCTGTACAAATACTTACCTGTACTAATGCATAACTATTTGCTTAATTTTCAAAGTATTTCTAAGGTCATTAAAGGTCATTTTATTTTCTAAAAACACAAACTTTTAAATAAATTTTATTAGGAACTGTTGAATCTGTTACGCATTATAATGGTAGAGTTAGTTAGGAACTTCTATTTAATTTTATTTTTATCCTTTTAAATGACAAAAAAATTATTGCAGCTTGTCACGTTTCTAAAAAACTTGAAGCATAAACGCCTGAGTCCTAAAGATGTCAAAAAACGTTCAGTTACAGCTTTACATCTGAGACTGGAGACTCCTTCTATGAAAAAATGTCAACAATATCTTCTTAAAAATCCACTTGGCACAGCAGTTATCATAGAAATGATGTCATGAAACACTGCTCTGACCAATCAGAACTCCCAATTCTGCCGCGTCGCGCCGCTGGTCTGACGCTTTATCTCGCCGCGGTGAATCGAGTCTGGTCGCTAATCTTATTTTATCAGCCGTTTTATTAATAACACTGAACAAAAGCGACTGCCGTGCCGCGTCCTGCTCGTCATTAGCATGCTAATTCTGTTTCCTGTGCCGTCATTAGCATGTTGATTAATACCATTGGCTGTTCAGCTGTGATATAATAATAATCAGCATTCAGTGTCAAACAGAAGAGCTTATTATCCTTCCGGCTCTCTCTCTCTTTTTTTCTTTTTTCAGAGGCCAAAGTGGAGTGTGTGTGTGTGTGTGTGTGTGTGTGTGTGTGTGTGTGTGTGTGGTGTTTGGACGAATAGTGGATCGTTGCATCTTTTCTCCGATCTGTCACAAGGTGGGCTCCTCTTCCTCCTCCTCCTCCTCTTCCTCCTCCTGATGATGCACCGGTTGGCACGGCAACAGTCAGCCTATAAAGGGGGGAAAAAAAGGGAAGCTCATCCTGCTTTTTAGTCGGCGATGAGGTTGGGTGTAAAATTGTGACGGATGAAATGACCACATGATGATGGATAAAGAGCAGATTAAATAATTACAGTGTTTAAAAAATAATAATCATTCATTTCTGCTCTTTTTTTTTTTAATCAGACGTCATTAGATCGACATTTCTTTGCTTTTTGTTGTGTTTTTTTTTTTGCATGCATGCGGAGGGTGAAGTGATGGAGAGAAAGGAGAGATAAAGGAGGAGTAGCCGTGAAGGAAAAACATATTATTCTCTCCTGTCAGGCTGCCGAGAAGAGAGAAGCAGAGCATTAATCTCTCTCCTCTTCTGGAAAGATGATGCAGGGTGGAGGAATGAACAGAGGAGGAACTGAGGAACGGAGGAAGGGTCAATGGAGAAGTGGAGAGATGAAGAACAGCAGGGGTGGAGGGTGATGGAATGAACAGAGGAAGGTGTGGTGCAGTGTTGGAGAGGGGAGGTGAAGGATGAGGTGAAGTGGTGTGGAGCAAGTGAAGAATGGAGAGAGAGATTAGAGAGGTCCTGAGACGAGTGGAGGAGAAGCATGGAGAGGTGGAAGGATGGAGAGATACTGAGATGAAAGGAAGATGTGGAAGGATGGAGAGATCAAGAGGTGGAGGATGGAGGGAAGTGGGATGTAGCGGTGGAGAGGATAATGGAGAGGTAGAGAGAAGGAGGATGGAGAGCAGAGTGAGAACACTGAGAGATCTGGAGATGGAGCATGAAAGGGTGGAGAAACGGTAAGAGGGTGAGAAAAGATGGAGTTGATGAGGATGGAAAGAGAGAAAGAGGATGGAGAAGATGGAGAAAGCACACAGAGAGAATGAAGGAAGGAAGAGGTATAGGAAAGGCTGAGGAGTGGAGGGCGGGGTTGATGGTGGAGGGCGGAGTCATGAAGGAGCCTGATGAATCACAGAAGGGGTGTGGCCTCAGAGCTTTCAGTTTGGGCAAAATGGGCGTGGCCTCTGGATCTGTCCTGAATTGACATTTGTGCTTCATACCATACCGTGTGATACACACACACACACACACACACACACACAGAGGACATTCTTTGAAGTTAAAGTATCCACTTCATTTAAATAAATAGTTTGGTTTTTGATTTGAGCTGTCAATCAAGCGTGCTCATTAGCATATTACAGTGTTAAGTCTGTTTTACTGCTTATATTTAATCTGGTTTCATAACATTATAATAATTATTATTACTGTGTTATTATGAAAACGTGTGTGTGTGTGTGTGTGTGTGTGTGTGTGTGTGTGTGTGCGTGTGCACGCTTGTGTTTAGCAAACAGAGGTTAGGACACAGACGCGCCGTCTGGGAGGTGTCAGTATTGACTGACTGAATGATGTGTAACTCACACACACACACACACACACACACACACACACACACACTGACTCAGCCCAGCCACCCACACACACTCAAAATATAGAAGTGGTAACAGGAGCAGACAGACTAGATGCCCACGCTGACTGTGTGTGTGTGTGTGTGTCTGTGTGTGTGTCTGTGTGTGTGTTTCACATTTACACTGACCCTCCTGTGAACCCTTACACACTTTTCTAGGGTTCACACACACTCATCCTGGGACATTTTGATCTGTAAGGCTTCCATCACACTTTGAGTCGTGACATTTAACTCTGGCGACGCACGAACGCTCCTGAAACTGCTGCAGTGGGACGCGGTGTGTGTGTGTGTGTGTGTGTGTGTGTGTGTGTGTGTGTGTGTGTGTGTGTGTGTGTGTGTATGTGTGTGTGTGTGTGTATGTGTGTGTGTGTGTGTATGTGTGTGTGTATGTGTGTGTGTATGTGTGTGTGTGTGTGTATGTGTGTGTGTGTGTATGTGTGTGTGTGTGTGTGTGTGTGTGTGTGTGTGTGTATGTATATGTGTATGTATATGTGTATGTGTATGTGTATGTGTGTGGAGGGTCCTTGTGTGTGTGTGTGTGTGGAGAATCGGTGTAAGAATTCGATCTAATCTCTGATTGGTTAGATGCTTTACTGCATGTGAAATATGACCCAATCGGACCTCCTACTTCGACCTCGCTGTCTCTCTCTCTCTCTCTCTCGCTGTCTCTCTCTCTCTCTCTGTCTCTGTCTCTCTCTCGCTGTCTCTCTCTCGCTGTCTCTCTCTCGCTGTCTCTCTCTCTCTCTTTGCCTCTGTGTCTGTTTCTCTGTCTGTCTCTTTGTGTGTTGCTCACTTCTGACTGTCTCCCTTTTACTTTTCTTTGCGTCTCTCGTTGTCACCTTCTCTGTTTTCTCTTTCTTGCTCTCTCAGTACAGATTGTGTTTCTTGTTTGTTTTTCTCCAAGGTTCTGTTGAGTGGATTATGTGCCCCGGTCATGTGCGGATTAAGTGCTACTGATCTCACTCTCTCTCTCTCTCACACACACACACACGCGCGCGCACACACACACACACACACACACACACACACACACACACACACACACACACACACACACACACCGACACACAACTTTCTCGTATTCTTTTTGTCTCACATTGCAGAACGATACACAAACTGAAAACAAACTCAAGTTACACTAAACATCACAAAACTCAATCCTCAAACCCCCAAAAAGCTGGTCCCGAACATCTCACTGTGTGTTGAACTCATGAACAGTAAACACCTTTTCCCAGATCTTCTGGTACCAGAACATGATGGAAAACAGACAGAGGAAGTGGACCAGGGTTTAGATACTGTAGCTCACCTTTATCATACCAATAAAGTTTTATCTTTAAAATCCGTTTACAAACCCCACGAATGATTTGCCTCCTTACTGTAGTGGAGAGGTTTGTGTGCTCTTTTGATTCTAGGAACAGTATCATCAGCAGCTCTCGACCCCCGTAGTAGGTTGTCGGCAAGGGTCCAGCAGTGCATAGCTCAATATGTAACGGTAAATTGAAGTCCCTGATACCTTGTCCACAAGGGGGAGACACAGACTGAAGAGACTGAAGCTCTTTAGCAAACACCTTACCAAGCCTGGCACAGCTCAAAACATGTAGAAAGGTTTGCTGGGGGCTTTTGGCAGAGGTCCCTGTCTGGGAGATCTTCAACTTTCACCTCCAGCTGAGCTTCTCTGGTTCTCCTGGTCTCAAAGGCTGGAGATTTGCAAAAAGTTCTAGAGCTCCATTTCTAAGGATGCTGAATGCATTTGTGCCTGTAAGGTTTTTGGTGCCTGTCATGATGGTATTCCTCCAACATGTTGGTGGACTTTGGGAATTGAGGGAGCTGCCTGGCCGAAGAAGGCGGCCTTTCGAGCTTGACTAGCTTGAGGCAGTCCTGGCAAACCATTTGTGAAGGGGGGAAGAATTGGAGAACTGTTGAGGCACAGTTCAACTGGGGACGAAGGAGTACTTAAGAGGATGTCCAGAATTCAACTGACAGGACTTGAGAATGTTAAGCGTGTAGAGTTTAAAGGCTTCTGAGGAGAACTTGCTCATCCCTGGGCTAAGGTTGTTAAACAACCCCTTAATGCCAGGACTCCAGGGGTACAGAAGATTTACTCCAACTTCCTGAAGGCTGCTAATTGATTTTGATGGTGCGCCTTTTTGGTCCTCGAGTGGTGGTCAGGTAAAGTGCTTCTGAACTGGCAAACTGGTGTGGTGGTCCCTTTCTTTAAGCATGTTGATCGGAGCGTGTGTCCCAAATTTAGGAGATCACACTTCTCAACTCCATGGGAAAGTCTGTGCCAGGGTACTGGAATGGACAGTTCAGACATTTGTCGAACCTTGGATTGTGGAGTAGCAATGTGGTTTGCATCCTGGCTGTGACACAACTGGATCAGCTCTTTGCACTCAAAGGATCTTGGAGGACTTGTGGGAGTATGGCCAACCAGTCTACATCTGTTTTGTGGTTGTGGAGCCAGAGTGGGAATCTGGTCTTCATCACCACCGTCAGGTCAGACTCAGAGGGCTTCTCTTTGTCACAGATTCTTTTCATGGTTTCCAATGGCAGAATTTCTTTGCAAGAGCCAGGTAGACAGTGGTGTGTGATTTGTTAACCTCAGAGTTGCATTGCTACTCGCAGATGATTCAGTTCTGTCAGTGTCATTGAGTAGCGTCCTCCAGCACTCCCAAGGACAATTTGTAGTCCAAGTGTGAAGCAGATCAGATGAGAGCCAGTACCTCTAAGCCTGAGGCCATGGGTCTCAGCCAGACAAGTTTGGGCTGTCCACTTTGGGATAGGAATGAGATGCTCTCTCAGTCAGAGGAGTTTTTCTGCCAGTGAGGGCAGAGTGGATTGAGACATCAGACGGATCAGTGCAGCACCAGCAGCCATGCAGTCATTGGACTGGTCTGTCGTTGTAGAGAGAGAGAGATGAGCTGTACCGTGAAGATGTTGATTTAGTGCTTGGTCATGAGCATCGTGTAGCTCCAGAAAGAATAAGATGGCCCGTACAGGCAACGGTATTGGACCTTCTTCATAGGGTGTCTGGGCTCAGCTTCAGAAACAAGGCAAGTAGAGAACGTACAGTCCCTGCTCCTCTACGTGGAAAGAAGCCAGGGGAGGGTGATTCATGCATCACCAGATGCTTCCTGGGGAGGTGTTTTGGGCTTAAAAACGAGGACTAGATAGAGAGATAATATTTCTTCTCTGACCTTAGAGTGTCTGTGTGTTCCTGTCGAGAGCTGGAGAAGGTAGCTATGGACGATGAGGTCTGGGAATCTCTGCTTAGACTTTGGGCCCCGTTATTGGATATGGCTAAGTGGAAGAAGACCGATGGATGGATGGATGGATGGATGGATGGATGGATGGACGGATGGATGGACGGATGGGTGTGTTTTAAGAAGGTGCAGACATTTATTAATGTTAGTTAATAAATTCCTACACCAAGAAGAAGTGGGCAGCATCGGCCCTGTTGCTATAACAACCGTGTGTTTCATGAATGAATACAGTCAGTGATTGGCTGATGGGTTACACTCATAACAAGCAAGAAAAGATGATCGCTTCTTTTTCTCAGTATCCACCTCATTCTTTCTGTCTGTCTCTCTCATGCTGTCTCACTTCAATCGCTTTTTCTCTTGTTCTGTCTCATGTCTTTTTTTTCTCTCTCATTTGACTCTGTCTCTTTGTTCGCACGTCTTTGTTTCTCTTTTTGTCTCTCTCATGCTCCCCATGTCTCTGCCAGTCTTCGTCGTCTGTCTGTCTCTCATCCATGCTGTTAGTCTGTCCCTGTCCATCAATCAGTCAGTTTATCTCCGGCTGTCTTATTCTTTCTCCTGGCCTCTGTCTGTCTGTCTGTCTGTCTGTCTGTCTGTCTTCTGTTTTCTCTCTCTCACTGTCTGTCCATCTCAGTGTCTGTTTATTGATATCTCTCTGTCTGTCTTTCGCCTGTTTTTCTCTGCCTCTGTCTTCTGTCTGTCTCTCTGCTGTGTCTGTTTCTGTATCTATAAGTCTGTTTATCTTGTTTACCTCTGATGTTCTCTCTCTCTCTCTCTCTCTCTCTCCCCGGGTGAGTGAGACAGCTGTGCTTGATGCGTGTAAACACCTGCCTAATGGATCTCAGACACACAAACATCATTAGTCATGGGGGACTCTGCTGTGGGCTTCATCCTCCTCCTCCTCCTCACTGTCCTAAATCATTCATGTTCACACACACACACACACACACACACACACAGAGGGAGTCAGATGTTATTCCGGTGATTCTTCCCACCACATGTTCACACATCAGCGCTCTAGTCCATCACACACACACACACATTATCATCATCATCATCATCATCACACTGATGAAGAGAACCGGGTTCTACTGAGCCCCCCCCCCCCAATGAAACTCTCATTTGTGTTTCAGGATGTGAAGCTGGACGGAGCAGAAGCTCGTCATTAAAACACTGCTGAAAAGGTGTGTGTGTGTGTGTGTGTGTGTGTGTGTGTGTGTGTGTGTGTGTGTGTGTGTGTGTGTGTGTGTTTTAGGAGGAACACTTAAGTGTCAATATTATATCACTGTGACAATATATACAATTTTATAACTCTTATAAATACTCTTCATTTTTAAACCCGTTTTTTATGACCTGTTACTATGGAAACAATAACATATTTGACCAAGTACATGAATATAAACCTGTGTTTTTATTTTTTATTTTTCCTTTGCAAACAAAACCTTTCAACCAATCAGATTTGTAGAGTTCAGCACTCCTGTGATGTAATGTTTTGGCCCCGCCCCTCATTACCCCCCTCCCCCTCTCTGTACAGGTGCTGATATGTGTAGGAGATGAGCGGCGTGGGGGAAAACTCCATGGAGCCTCTGTGCCCCGATCGCAAACGCAGCCTGTCCACCTGTGACACGCCCGGCCTCGGGTACAGCCACGCCCTAAAGTTATAACCGGTAACAGCGATTAAACATGGCCATGTATTTTAAAGGTTAAGCGTTTCCTCTTGCGCCCCTGCAGGTGTGAGAAGCGACGACGAGAGCAAGAGAGCAAATACATCGAGGAGCTCGCGGAGCTGATCTCGGCTAACCTCAGCGACATCGACAGCTTCAACGTCAAACCGGACAAGTGCGCCATCCTGAAGGAGACGGTGCGGCAGATCCGACAGATCAAAGAGCAAGGTGGGGCCGTTAGCGCAGTAGCACGGCTAACATCAGCGCTGACGTACAGGAGAGAATCGTTATCACGAATAATAAGTTTATTAGTTCATAAAGAACTTCATCAAAACAAGTTCAAGTAAAATTTAAACTAGCGAAATTTTTTATTGTCCAAATTCTCTAAAAATTGTGTTGGAATGGATGAATTTCTGCTTTATTAATTATTAATAATAATACAACGTTTTTTGGACTGCTTAACCATTTAAAATTAGATTTATTTTTTTATATGAAAAAAAAAATTAACATTTGTCATGGACAAAAAATATTCAAAAATAAATAAATAAAATTAATCCAAAATATTTATAAATTGTACCAAAAGTATTAGTTCTGTAATGCTGCAGTCATTCCAGCCGCCTCTGTGTCTGTGTGTGTCTGCGTGTCTGTGTCTGCGTGTCTGTGTCTGCGTGTCTGTGTCTGCGTGTCTGTGTCTGCGTGTCTGTGTCTGCGTGTCTGTGTCTGCGTGTCTGTGTGTGTGTGTCTGCGTGTCTGTGTGTGTGTCTGCGTGTCTGTGTGTGTGTCTGCGTGCGTGTCTGCGTGCGTGTGTGTCTGCGTGCGTGTGTGTCTGCGTGCGTGTGTGTCTGCGTGCGTGTGTGTCTGCGTGCGTGTGTGTCTGCGTGTGTGTGTGTCTGCGTGTGTGTGTGTGTCTGCGTGTGTGTGTGTGTCTGCGTGTGTGTGTGTCTGCGTGTGTGTGTGTGTCTGCGTGTGTGTGTGTGTCTGCGTGTGTGTGTGTGTCTGCGT
>JAAGKR010010280.1:0-23338 GCA_011419295.1 Clarias macrocephalus | reverse complement strand
TCTCTCTCTCTCTGTCTCTCTCTCTCTCTCTCTGTCTCTCTCTCTCTCTGTCTCTCTCTGTCTCTCTCTGTCTCTCTGTCTCTCTCTCTCTGTCTCTCTGTCTCTCTCTCTCTCTGTCTCTCTCTCTGTCTCTCTGTCTCTCTCTCTGTCTCTCTGTCTCTCTCTCTCTGTCTCTCTCTCTGTCTCTCTCTCTGTCTCTCTCTCTCTCTCTGTCTCTCTCTCTCTCTCTCTGTCTCTCTCTCTGTCTCTCAAACTGACAATCACTGCGACGTCGTATCGGCTTCTGCGTTTGGGAATTTCACAGAGCAGCTTCCTGTACCAACGTGCCAACTGCGACAATTAAAAGATACACCAGACGACAAAGCGGCCTGAGCTCTGGGGTTTTCTCCTTAAGAGCGTAAACTGTGCTTAAACCTCAAAATGGTGGATTCTCTTACAGCTAAGTGTTCGAGTGCTGACAGAAGCCGGGACCCTGCAGAGCTACTATTTATGAGACTCGCTGCTCAAGGCTACAGAAGTTGCTTTTAAATCTTACAGAGGATGTAGTGAGGGAGCGTCTCTGTAAAGACGGAAATATCTCAAGGTTAGCATGGGATTATCGCGCGGCCCTTTTATAGCAGCGCTGTCCTCGCGGTGAAGCCGATCGCACAGTTTGCGCCGTTGCATCATGGTATAAAATTGCTACCGAGGGGGGCATTAGGTGGTAGCCGGTCCCCACACTGTTGGTCGTTCTCTTCGCTAATTTGTTTTCCCTCACCTTTCCTTGGCGACTCGTTATTTTGGCGATGCGTCGCAGTCGGGGTTCATGACCAGGGTTTATTTTACGAGGGCGTATTTTTGAGTTTGTGCTTCGGTTTCTTATAAAGTGTTATAGTCCAGAGAACATAAAACCAGCCAGACGGGAGCTTGATTAAACGCCTTTTTTTTTTATAGTTACTTTTATCGATCCTTAGGGGCGGTACAGTGTGTATCATTATGCTGTATGAAGGTCTAAAAATAAATCAGTCATTTTGATTTTTCAGCCATCCAATTTTTTTTTTTTTACAAATATAGGTACATATGGGGAAGCTCAAATACACACCCGACTGCAAGAGACTTGTTTATCTGCCGTCATTTTAATTCTATACACAGTGGGTGATGGTCAGGTTTATTTTGGATGTTGTTTTTGCATTTTTATTAGAACAAAAAGGAAATCATGGCATAACTTTATGCCTGAATAAAGTGTCATTAATGAGTTACATAAAAATTCACCCCCGTACAATTGGCATGAACCAGAAATCCAGCTACTGAGATCAAAATTGAAAAAGCTGCAAACGTTTATTTCTGTTTCCATTTTAAAATGGAGCCGTATGGAAATTGGCTCGCTTCTGGAACCAGCCTCTAGTGGTCATTCGAGGAACAGCATGTTTCGGCATTTCTGTTTTGGCCTGTTTTATTTCAGAACCGGAGGTTTCCTTTTGGCTCTCATTACCTTGTTGTGATTTTGTTCTTCCCACACACACTTTTCTAACCATTGCTGTTGTGTGGAAAACAATCAGTTGGAGTGTTTTCAGTGTGGACTTCTCAGGACTTGCAGTTTCTTAGACGAGAACGCATTTCGGTCTTTGCACAGACCTGGACGTCTCCATATTGTAGGTTCCAATTTTTTTTTTTTTTACAAAGTGCTACAGATTCATAAATCATGATGAGTCATTGGTAGTCGTATGACGGTGGTGTTGTAGTGACTCGTAGCTTGCCAGCATCTACGACATTTTATCGTCTGTGGCTCCATGACGTGTGCACTTCTTTGTGGTCCTTCGTTGCCTCCAGAAGTCAATTGTAGGTTGTTAATTATAAGGCTAAGGGAAAAAAAAAAACATAGACCAAGAACAAGAAGTAAATAGGAACCGCGAATCACCAAAAAAGTTAAAATGTCGCAACACTGAAGTCCAAACGCATGCAGTTTGCATACACTTAGCGAGGTACGCCGTAGCTAACGATGTCGGAGCCGTGGCTAGCCATGCTTCTGAAACCGCGGTGATTTGTTGGAACTGGGGGTCAGTGTCCAAACAAATCTTTTTGTTGGTCTCAGTATTCAGCTAGCTCGCTAAGCCCCTCTCAGGTGTGTCCAGACCCGACATTAACGTGATGGAGCTCTAACTTCCGACTTCCCGGTTATGTCACGCCACAGTCAAGAAGCCGTTACACGAGGAGCCGGAAACATAACCGGCTTCCTGAACTCTTGCCGAAGTGCTGTGAATAATATTCAATCATCGTCTCGAGAAACGCTCACAGCGCCGCGAGATTACGAGCCGGAATTTCTGAGAAACTCTAATAAAATACGAGATTGATTTCGTCTCCTGCAAAAGTGATTACCTGCTCCCCGGCCGTGTTCTCTGCTCCTGAAGTGACTTCCATCAATCTTCTGCACTTTTACGAAGAAGCCTTGTGTTGTTCTGATGATGTGAAGGAATTAAAGGTGCCGTTTATGATGAGTTTTACATCACAGCCGTGTTATAGCCGGATATAAAAATGATATCATCACGCTCATGATTATGAATTCAGACGAGATGTTTTGCAGGAAGTGTTGCACCTGGTTAAGGACGGGATGAGGGAGAATTCGGAGGAGACACTCGGCGGGTGCGGAACTAACGCTCAGGGCTCGTCTTCTTCTATATCACTCTTCATCCGGCTTTCGCATTGCTTGTGCATTTCTTCAGAGGAAATTTAGGTGTCCCCGAATTACTGAATACTAACAAATCACAAGCACAACCGCAAAAACGCAAAAGACAAGAGAAAACACGAGGACATTAACGTAACACAGGAAGGTGAGCGTCTGACTGGCTGCAGCGTCCCGCGTCCAATCAGAAACGACGTTAATGTTCAACACGTCGTTCAGTGTAAATTCAGTGTTGTTATGTTTTTTCTTTCTATGTTGTTTTCATCTTGTAGGTTGTGTTCTCCTTTTTGATCGCGTGTTTTCTCTTTACTTTTTAGGTTGTTTTCCATTTTTATTTGAAAAATTTTCTCAAGTTCTTCACTTGTTTTGTTGCATATCGTCTTATGCTGTTGTGTTTTTTTTTTTTACCTTTTTATGTTTTCATATTTTTATTTTTTGTGTTTAAATTTGTGCTGCTGTGGTTTTACATTGTATGTCGTGTTTTCAATTTTTTATGTTCTAATTTAAGAAATGTTTGTCCATGTATGGATGGGAATTTTTGTTTTTCATTCTTTTCTCTCTTTCTTTTTTTGTTGTGAAAATAAAGCAACAAAAACTATTTTTTTTTATTTTATATTATTTTATAACTATTTATTTTTATTTTTAAGTGAGTGTGGGCTTAAAAAAACAGCAATTTAAAAACTGATACTTTAAATAAAAATTTTATGTTTTCTAAAATATTGTTACACATTATTTTTTTAAAGGAAACAAGAAAAACAACAATTACACTTATATATATATATATATATATATATATATATATATATTTTTTTTTTTTTTTGTGTGTGTGTGTGTGTGTGCACATTAATATGTTTTTTTCTTTTATGTAAAAATAAAACATAGATTAAAAACTGTTAGTGAAAGATCTCAGGGACTGTAAGTGTAAACGTTGAACGGGAGGAGTTAAAAAATTTTGTGCGCTTGTGGTTGAAAAATATTTTAAGCAGAGGTACAAAGGCTGCATTTGTTTGTTTGTTTTTAAACCAAAAACTACTATTATAAATACGTTTGCGTCTATAGTGCACAGAATCCATAGTAACCGTGGCAACCAGGAAAACGTACACCGATAAGGGTAATAATGTTAGCAATCAACCGTGTTACCTCGAAGGGGAAAGAATGCTAACGCGTCTAGACGCAGATAAACATCTAACGTGGAGGGTCTCGGCGTCTCGGCTGCAGTCCTGCATTTGTTGCACGTTGCTGCTTTAGGTTGCTGGTTGTGTTGCGGAGCTGCAACATCTGACAGGTGTGTGAGCACTTAATTACTGCTGAGCCGCTTTCCACATCAAACCAGCTGTCTCCCAAACACAATGCAGGAAACTAGTGTGTGTGTGTGTGTGTGTGTGTGTGTGTGTGTGTGTGTGTGTGTGTGTGTGTGTGTGTGTGTCAGAAAAGAGCCACCTCCCGGTCTCATGCATAATTCACGAGAAGCTAAGAAGCGCTTTTAATCTTGGCGTTCGTCACAGATGTTTTCGCTGCATCACTCGCTGCGTGATCAGCACATTTTAATGTACAGTGTGTGTGTGTGTGTGTGTATGTGTGTGTGTGTGTGTGTCTGCGCACACGTGCTTGGGTTGTGTTTGCGACCTTCTCTGATCACAGTCATACCACATCGATGTCAGGACATCACTCGGCCCTTCATGGTGTGTGTGTGTGTGTGTGTGTGTGTGTGTGTGGTGTGTGTGTGTGTGTGTGTGTGCATAGCAAAACGCATTCCTGTATTCTGTAATTCATTACCGTAATTACATGCTCAGAATTATTGCAGTTACACATTAATTAACCTTGCGTTATGATTCCGGCCGTGGTGTTTGGTCACAGAGGTGCGTTACAGTCTGATGTATTTCTTACTAATTACACGTCGTTAATTACTGTAATTATGGAGCACGAATTATACTGTAATTACACCACAGTTAATCATTTTGCAGTTTTGTTAAGTGTGACATACGCTGCATATTACCAGGCTGTAAGTTATTAACCCGGTTATGAAGCCCGGTGCTTCAATTAAGTAGTAATTAACTATTTATAATCGTCTGTTACAAAGCAACATGTAACGCGATTATTACTGTAAATACATTTTAATAATTAGTACCAGACTGCTTGATTGGAGGGATATTACGGGGTAGTCATGAATTTCATTACATCATTAATTACCAATTAGCTGTTTATAACTTCAGATTTTTTTTTTAATTCCAGAGTGAAATTATTAATAAACTGTATAATAAAATAGTTATTGTAATTACGTGTAGTTCACACTGTAACTTCTTTTTGTAAAAGAAAAAGCTTTTAAAGTATTACATTTTTTTAAGTATTTAAGATTTTTTTAGATTATAGGTATGTAATTGATTACTATAATATACTTTATGTGATAATAATAGTGGAAGCAATAATACTAATTATTATTATTATTATTATTATTATTATTATACCAATTTTCAGCTAAATGTCAGTGCTGTATACTTTCTATTTTATATATTTTTGATTAGAATTTAGGTACGTACATAAATAAATAAATAAATAAATAAATAAAAGAATCATATTCTTATCATGATTTATTTATTATATTACATTACTGGTATAAATAAACCCATGCACAAGAATTAAAATAATCAATTTGGTCACTAATGACTGTAATTACATAGTAATTGAATAGTTATAATTTTCCTGGCATCATGTAATCGTTATAATGATGACAATACATGTGATTAACCTGCAGTGTGTAAACAGAGCACCGCGTCACCGCCGACGTGAACACTGATCGCTATGTTAATCCACAAGCCGAGCTGCTTTTATATAACACGGTCGCTGTACTGTATGTGTGTGTGTGAATAAAAGCTCATGTGATCCATCACTGATCTCTCAGTGCAGACCGTGATTACGTTTGCGTCTCCTCCAAACGGTTAATTGCTCTCCCGTGCCGCGAGTCACGTCGGCGAGCGTACGCGGCCCGCTTCCCCGCCTTCCTCCACCGACCTCAGACGCCGTGTGATCCGATCTCCGAGATGACGTCTGACATACAGAAGCTCCGTCTGAAAACAGAGCTCACACTCACCTCCACCGCCGCCTCTGAACGCTAATAAAGAACGCTGGATTCTGATTGGTCAGGAAGCATTGATGCATTTTAATCTAACACCAGGTTTCTATTACTGCACTGTGGTTTCTATGGTAACAGCTCACTCACAGGGAAGATCACTCGTAATCGTTGGTACGAGGAGTTTTTTTCTTCAAGGCGACAATTATGTAGCATGTAGCGTTTATGGGTGGAGTCTCCAGTGTCAGAACTGTTTGAGGTCATTTTAAGCTCTTTGAAGTGGAGGCGTTCCTGGACGATCTTTGATTCCACTATAAATTAATAAAAAATCCAGGATGTGATCTTATATGAGAGTTCATTCACTTGTCATTAAGTAAATAAAGCCCCGGTGCTCCGCGCTCAGTTTTTAATTACCCAGAATTCAATGCATGACATTACAAACAGAACAATTAAATGGTTAATCTGAGCAACATAATGCTTTTTCTTAATACTTTCGAACAAAAGCAAGCACAAATTGAGTTTCCTGTTCAAGTTTTCTAGATAAAGCTCCACACACACCGAGCGAGCGAGCGAACGAGCCAATATCTCCATAACGCTCACGCTCTTTTGTGCGACGCAGGATAGAAATCTCGCAATATTTGCATCGCTAATAGCACTTAATCCTTCCCAAATCACTTACAGAGCAACTTTTCACGTTATTCTAATTAAAATCTTTCAGTCATTCGTGTGAGACAATGGTGGGGGGGGGACCAGTACTTCATACCTGAGGGGTTTTATCGTTTAGTGTCAGCGCTGCGTTTAAATCTTTTCTCTCCTGAAGCCGCGGAAGGATGAGGCGTCGAGCGGAGAAGAAGTAATCGCGCTTGACTTTTTATCCGCCATCCATCGGCAGCTAATGTGCTAAAGTAGAGATAACTGAGATATTTAGTTTCAAAATTATGAATTCACTTGTAGCGAGGTGAACAGAGAAATAAATAAATTATATCCAGAAAACACGATAAGGCTAAAACGCTAAGATGTGCCTTTACACGTTATCTGCTTTCTTTATTGTATTTAATCATTAACTTAAAATGCTTTTAGGAATTTAAAAGCGCTATTTAAAGTCAATATTCTGTAGACAAGTCAACAAGTCAAAAAAAAACTCCACCTACTAAAGTTCCGGAGTGACCCAAGTCTGAATACAAGGTAAGCATTAACGTAACCTTTAAAGTTTTTCGGACGTCTCTGAAAAATAATTGAAGAATAAATTCTGATTAGCTAATACATGTCATTTTGATCAGAATGAAAAGAATTTTTATATTCTTACTATTGTGCCTGACACCCAAAGTATTACTTTTAAATTTGTCACCTTTTAATACGTCGTGATTTCTGAGATCGTCAAATTTCTTTAAAAATTGCTGCATTATTCCACTTTACAACAAAATTGTCATTTTTTGCAAAAAAAAAAAAAATCTTCACCAAAGCTCACGTTTAATTTCATGAAATTGTAATAATGGTTTACGACAACCATCGTTTGGCTTTTACAAAATGAAAACGTTATTCTGAAGTAATGCTGATCTGATCCAGATTTTAGCTTGTTAGCGTTCGTTGTGAACTAAATAGTCCTGAAAGATTGTGATTTTTTTTGCTATTGATTTTTGTCAGTGACTTTTACAAAGACTTTTGATTGTGACGAAAATGAGGAAAAGTTCGAATCGGACTTTTATTTCGAGAGTTTTCGATGCAGAATTGATATAAAAATAAACAGACGGAGAGAATTTCCTTAAAAAAATACAGCACAGTTAGTGGAGAAAATACAAACCGCTGTATTTTTCTGCACATACTCACATTTTGCAAGCGTATCACTTCTTCTTCTTCTTTTGCGCTTATGTGCAGTACCGCCACCTACTGGATTGGAGTCTGGAGCAAAGGATTGGCAGGAAAAATCGTAGGTTATAGATTTGTATGAGACGTGAAATTTCGTGAAACAATCAACAACACAGGTAACCAGAATTTCAGTGTTTCTTAGATACTTTCAGTAGTCCACAGAATATCTCAAAACCTGTAAGAAATGCAAACTCGAGACAAACCAGACAGTAAACACTAGTACTATAGAATCGATCCATAAAGAAAATTGAGAGCTACGGCAATAGACCTATGATTCCCAGCTCGATTATTTACACAGGAATATTTAATCATACTCAGCCTCGGCTTACTGAGATGTTTGCTCTGCAATGCACATAGTTTGCAGTTAGATGCGAGTGTATTTTAGCATCCTGTACGACTCCCCCACACTTCTGTCTGCTTTTCTTTTATAAATGATCCCCTTGAAATTTCCCCTCCCTCGCCTGCTCTGTGATTCAGGCCTCTGCTGACTCTCCTCTCCTGTATTTCTCTTTCCGAGAGAGAGAGAGAGAAATGGATGGGCCACAAGCTGAGATGTGTTTAATGCGCCAGAGGGACTCGGCATTACCGCGGCTCGCTTCAGAAACAAGGCCACCGAGCTCCCGTCGGCTCTTCCGCGGAGGTTAACAAGATGGGCCGTGCCCTGAAGCTGAGCGATGGTCGGCGTGATTGGTTTCATCGCGAGTCTGAGCGAGATCACCTTTCTGAGATGAGCCTCATGTTACCTAACAGACGCACAGCTGTTGCTGAAGTGTGAAATCTAGCAGTCAGGAGTGTCCATTAGCGAACAGTTTTATGAGGTTTAGCTTTCATCTGTTGGATAGGAAAATGAGATTAGTGTTTTCACTGCGACGGCGAGCTGAAGAAGGGGTTGGAGATTAGGCACAGACTTCGGGCTAAGTGGTTAAAAAATTCCTGGAATGTTTTGTCTGACTGTCGTCATCAATTTGAGCACCATAAAGTGTTCAGTTGCGGCTAGCAGCTAGCGAGTTCACACATTATTCATTCAAATTCAACTCTTGGCTACAAATTTCTGTCACATTGCCTAAAATTCAACGTTTTTAACTGTATCAATTGAAGTGGACTTGTCTCACAATTCCACCTTGTGCTTGTGTTTATTTTGCCCTCTTCCCCTTCACTGATCTGTTGCTTTATTGTGTTCACCTATAGACCTTTTGCAGTCATGTGACTACCATGACATCAGTACCGTTAAGCAACATTAGACTGTATCTGTTGTTTTTGATGATAATTTGAGGAAAAAACAATTTCGAGTTGCATTTCAGAGCGAAAAAAAAAAAACCTACCTATGACCTACCGGCTCACCTGATGCTTTGTCACTCAGTTTAACGTATAACCTTTGTAGCGTGATGGACTTCGTACCTCGTTCAAAAGAGTAACAAGATGAAGAAGTTAATAAGGATATTAATTTGCGAAGGTTTGATTTGTTATGATAATCTGATTACCTCGGGTGCTGTACAGATATGTGATTCCTCTTGGATTAAGTGGATTTTGCTAGTGCTAGTGTTAGCATGAATTCATTCAGTGCTTCTGTTGCAAGCAAATGAAACGATGCCGTGGAACACGCTGAGCTTTACGCTTTATTAATAGCCAAATGGTCAACAAATAATCCCAAATAGAATAAAACGGAAAGCTAGTGCGCTGTATAGGGTGTACAATCCCTTGTTAGAAGCTAGTTAGCTTTGTAGCTCACGTTAACCATGAACAGAACAACGGGTGATTTAGAGGCGTTTCAGAACGACTTAGAGGCAGTTACTACGGAGACCAAGGTGACATAACGTTATAAGATGCGTTTTCTCGCTGCAAGTGTTTCTGTGACTGGCTTTGATGTGGATTTTGTCACGGGTAAATAACATCTCTTTCACATTCCAGAATTGGGCGGGGCCATGGCAGACAGATGTTGTGATGTCAGGCGCAAAAGGTCTATAACTTTATCTAAAATATATGTCTCAACCTGTCCTTGCTTTGTTACACTGTGTTCACTTGCTTTGTGTTAAACTGTAAATACTCTTTTTTATTGCTAAACTTTATTTTCTTAGCTCGTGTTTCTCCTTGTTTTGACCCATAACTTTAAGTTTTCTCTTTAAATATAGCTAAGTTTGCGTTAACTCACTCTGTACTGTACTCTGGTTACGATTTCTTGATTACCATTAAATTAAAATCACATTGACAATCACATATGGACTTGTTTCCCGCCTCTTTTGCAGCTTTAAAATAAGCTAGCATTGTGGTTTGGAGCTAAGTAGCATTGTTAACGAACTAGCAGTTCCATCAGAACAAGCTGATCCGTTTTTAAAAAACTATTTAAAGAAGTCAGCTATGTGACTACCTACGAAAATTTTCCGCGTTACTTGCTTGACCTATACTGTATGCTCTGTTAGATCTCTTAGCTAGGAATTTCAGGACTTTTCACTGTGGTTCCTTTAGCGTCTGTGTTTGTTTTGGTTCCTGTTCTACTCCTGTCTCTACATTTGTCGTGTAATTTGGTTGTTGTGCTATTGTGTTCAGCTGTCTTGTGTCCGGTTTGTCTTCACATCATGTGTTGTGATCTTTTGCCGGTTGCAAATTTTTTGTGTTACACAATGTCCTCGCTTTGTCGTTCACGATTCTTTATTTTTAAATAGTGATGGACTTCACAGCTGAGGTTGAATTGACGGTCGAAGCGTTTTAGCGACACCAGATCACACCCAAACAGATTGCGCTTTTGTTTCGTTCGTGTCTTCCTGGCGAACGCAACAGCACGGCTCGTACAGTACACAGTTTATAAACAGAAAGAGACTTCCTGTCCACAGAGGCTCCGAGCAAACGTGTGGATCTGATCATATAAGAGCCGCCATGTACCTCAAACCCTCTCGTTCCCTTCCCTAATCTTTCCTCCCTTTGTTCTCTCAGGCTTGTCTCGTTCTCCTGCATCCTCCCCACACTAGCCGTCGCAGTAGCTCGAAACGGCGCTCGTGTCGCACCGAGAGATTCGATTTGCGCAGGAACAAAAAGATCGAGAGTGTTTATCTAAAATCCATTTGTGATGTTGCTTTAAATCTTCACCGTGTGAAAGCACATGAACGATGCTTTCCAGAAGGGGACCATTATTACACCGTCACGCAGGATTCCCGCTCTGTCACGGAAGCTGTCGAGCTCAGATGGAAACATCTTCGGAAACTAAGGCTTTACGTCTTGAGGAAATGTTCCAGTCTGCGTGTGGTTTATTGAGCGCTGGTTCTTCTCATTCTCATGCTGTTTGTTATCAGAGAAAGAGATAAGAGGGATGTTTCCTCGGGAAAGGACAAACTCAGAATTAATTCAGTCCAATTCAGCCTTATTTAAAGAGCACTTTAGGGAAATGAGTATGAAATGTGTGAGAACAGATGCATTTATTAATACTTTGTGTATTTTTTTAGTTTTTGTATTTAAAAGGTAGATTATGCAAAACTTTTAAACATTCACTGAGTGTACAGACAAACACATGAGAGATTTTTATATTGACCAAGCCAATTACATTTTCCTACAAGAAGAGCCCCTCCCCCAGGAGGGCGTGGCTCAGCAGTAGATCATTTATATAAACACTGAAATTGTGTGTTCAATTAAGGGTGGAGCTCTGAGGTCTTTGTTTTTAAGGTTTAAGATTTATTGATACACTATTTATGATGAAGTGCATAGTTTAACACAAATTCAAAAATATTTCTCATATCGGATTGCCAGTTTATTATTATTATTATTATTATTATTATTGTTGTTGTTGTTATTATTACATTTTCAATGTACCGATGAGGAAACAAGACTAAACATGGATTCCCGCTTCATCCGCCCGTGGCCTGACCTGATCTACAGATGTCCTGAAAAATTTTGGGACACTTGTGGACATTTCTGTTTGTCTCCTTTTTTTCTTTTTTTTTTACAGGAAGCGCTTCTGGCACTCAGGGCTAATTTTATCCCCCTTACCCTGGAGCTCTTGTTGCTCTCAAACACACGTCTTTTGTGGTTTTGCCCAGGAGGGTAAAAACAACAAAAAAAACCTCTGTCACTGAAAATCCATCTCCACTTAACGCCCCCTGGCAATCTAATGTGTGTGTGTGTGTGTGTGTGTGTGTGTGTGTGTGTGTGTGTGTGTGAAAAAGAGAGAGAAAGCAGGATTTAAAATCAATAGAAACAAAATAAAACAGCAAATTGATTTTCGATAGAATTTGACATTGATACGTAACGTAATCGCGCTGCATCAGTGCTGTGTTCATCCTAAGGACACGATACTGTTTACCATAATAATGCAAAAAGTTTAAGTCAGCAAGGCCGTGCTTATATTTTGCTCTAACGACCGACTTTCAAACTCTAATCTGCACTTTAACTTCCAAGGGGAAATCTCTAAATATTCAGGACGATTATATTTCTGAACCATGACCCACGCCATCCACCAGCGAACTCATCTACATTAAAAAAGCCACACGTCCTGGACTTTCTGGACGTTAGCTCTTTGACACTAGAGGACAGATGGTTCAAGGATCCTTCAGTCTCTCCACACTCCCCTGATGAGAATGTTTAATATTTTGTTGACCTCCAAATGAAGGGATGAGCAGTGGGACAGCTTGAGACGCTTCCTGCCAAAAAAAAAAAGTAAAACGAATAAAGTACACAGATGAAAGCCATCACTCTCTTTTCTCGTTTTTTTTTTCTTCATCCTTTTGTGTGGATGAATATCGAGAGATCGACATCTTGAAATAAAATAAAAAAAGAACAAAATGAAGCAGCAAGAATTTCTTTGTCTACAACCTTGAAAGTTGACAGACCGACAAAAACGTCTTTACGGTCACGGTCAAGGCTCAGGGTAGCGTCTGCGGAGACGACTTGTTTTTGTTAAATTCGAGAGGCTTTGAGATATTTTGATGTTTTTTTTTTTTTTTTTTTTTGGAAAGATTTGTGAGATCAGATAGAAACCTGCTGTCATTTAATTACATAACTGTATGTTACTGAAGTAAGGGAGGCTAAGCCCTGGAATGATTTTTGGTCATGAGGTTAACAGTTTACTTTGTCAAAAATAAAGGTCATATTGTTCTAAAGGTGCTCATAAAACATTCATTTTTACTACAAATGATTAAATCAGACATCTTTCCAATAACAGCAGAAGAGAAGAAAATTTTGAAGCTACCTGGTCTGAGAATTTGTAGTCGTCTTGGCTGTTCAGCAAACTGTCATGTCAACAAAGTAACCAGAAACATATCTAGCCAGTTAGCTAGCATGAGTAGTTAGTTTACAGTTGTACGTCCGTATACGAATTTAGCATATAAAAACAATTAAAACATTTAGAAAAGACATGTAAATTAAGTAAAATATGAAATAAATAGAGATTAAAGCTCACTCAACCTTAATTTATGATTCCTCTTGGCACTGGCTGCTTTTCAAAACTGACCAAACTGAAAGTGGCTCCCTTTTCTTCTGGCTACTTCTTCACTAAATCTTACACAAAATGCAAAAAAGAAAAACAAAAGAATTGTAAACTCGCTTCGCTTGGCTTTCCACTGACGCATTTTTTGCCAGCATTCGCTTCGGCTCGGTTCGTTCGTTCGTATGCTGAGGCAAATTCCTTGTAAAATTTCCATTCTTAAGGTGAAATTTTCTTAAAAAAATATTTGTATGCTGAGGTACCACTGTATATTGCATTAGCAACGTAACGTAACGCATTTCTGTACAGTCAGTATTTTATTCTTTTTTTTTTCTGTAGTTTTTCTATAAAAAAAATTCTATTCTATTTATATCTCTTTTTTGAAATTATAGTACATCGTATTTTATTTTTATTCTATTTTCTAATTTTCTTCTTGTCCTATTGTATTTGTATCCTTTGAATATGCAGCCACTGGAGAAACAATTTCCTTCGGGATTAATAAAAACTTATCTTATCTTATCAGTGTATAAATATAACGTTCCATCTCCATAGCAAAGCTATTACAGATGCTCTGTGTTTTGCACTGTAGTTAGAATACCCAATAGGAGAAAATCAACGGGACAATAGACATGAGATGGCTCTCGAATATAAATATTGTTTTTTATACTTCTTCTTCTCGGGTTTATGTGTGGTTGGTGCAATACCGCCACCTCCTGGACCGGAGAGTGGAGCATAAGAAATAAAGATCATCGCGTTGGAAGAGAAGTGTCATTTAAGCAATCAAAGCCATTCAGTGTCTATTAGGTACGTTTAGTAGTTTTTGATATTTTAAAACCTGTGCGAAATACAGCTGCTTGAAACAAATCAGACAAATAAACATTAGTGTCAAATAAAAATAAAACACAATGCCCAGAAATCAAAAGGAATACACAGTCTACCATCGACTGCTCTGTTACTAACCGCTTTAAATAAAGCCCAGGTTGTTGATTTCTCTCAGGTTGTTGAGTTTATTAATATTGGCAACCTGACATCAAGTAGCGGTTTTTTTTTTTTTTTTTTTTTTCGAAGGTTTCTAATTTTCCAAGCTGTCAAGAAGGGTGTTTTTCAATCCTGGTCCTTAGGGACAATGCTTTGGTGTCCGCAATCATTGGTTCGTTGCCTGAGTGTTGTCCTGTACCTCTCATTTAAACCCTTGGTGTGGAAGTGTTGGTGTTGTTTTATATCCTGAGCTGTGATTTCCCCCAGTGGTTTCCTGTTTATTGTCTGGTTTTGGCCAGTCTATGATTATGAATAGCTTCCTTTTACCATCTTCCATCTGTGTATTGACCCCGGCTCACTATGATTTATGAAATCGCCTTCCTAAACACCAAGGTAATTATGTGCACTTAGTGTATCCAACTGAACCACAGCCTGACTTCTTTACACTGTGCCAAGGTGTAGACTCTCCGTCTAACCATAAATCTATAGCTGGTGAACTAAAAATATAAATATGAAGGAACAGTAGCGGTGGTCTGACTTAAACCTCTGAGTAACAATGAGAATTTAAAAGTAGCATGTTGTTGAAATTTGGTTTTCTCATAACCAACAGTGTGTAAAATGAACCTAGATTAAAAATTGTGCCATCACCAGGCAATGAGAAACACGATATGCAGGAAGTACTGCGAGTCCTGATCCAGACTATTTCCAAAAATTCAGACTATGAACTCGAAACGATCCGTTTCTTGTACTTGTACATTCCGCATTTTTTTCTGATCATGGATTAACGGGAAATTAACCAGTAGGAAGCCTCATGTTGGATGAGTGTTGTAATATAGTTCATCACCAGGACAACGTTGTAAGTTGAGATAACGTTGAAGGAACGACCCAAACACAGCGTTGCTCAAAACAACACAATTGTAAAAGTTTATTTGGAGAGTTGATGCCGATTAACATCCATTCGCACGACATCCGAGCACATCCATGCTCCCTTTAAGTTGCTAACAGGGCTAGAACCCAGCGATGTGTAGTATTATGTTTCCTCTAAAATTGACAGTAGTCGCACCATCGTTGATGCTATCATGTGATTGTCAGAAAAGAGGCATATATTTTTCATGTTGATATAATGTGTACAATTTTTTTTGTCTGACTCTAAGGGCTCGGCCCCATATTTCAGTGAAAGGAACTCTTAGTGCTTCAGCATACCAAGACATTTTGGACAATTTCATGCCCCCAGCTTTGTGGGAACCGTTTGGGGATGGTGCACAAAGCAAGGTCCATAAAGACATGGATGAGCTAATTTGGTGTGGAAGATCTTGACTGGAGAGTCCTGACCTCAACCCGATAGAACACGTTCGGGATGAATTAGGGCGGAGACTGTGAGTCAGGCCTTCTCGTCCAGTATCAGTGTCTGACCTCACAAATGCACTTCTGGAAGGATGGTCAAAAATTCCCATAAACACACTCCTAAACCTTGTAAAAAGCCTTCACAGAAGATTGGAAGCTGTTATAGCTGCAAAGGGGGCGTGGCCAACATCAACAGGAGAGCGCTGCATGTTTACCACTGGACCACTGGGGGCGCCCACCCACCCCCCCATATTCCCAGATTGACGTCACCACAATGCTTAGACAAGCAGTAATTCCTGCTGTTCGGAAGATGTTGTGTTTTAGCTTGACTCTTGTGGTGTGCTACTTGGGGCAGTTGTTATTATATTGGTGCAGGTATTCAACCACAGCCGTATTTAGTATTTAAAAAAAACCCTTCCACAGATCATTTATCTTAGCGCTATAACTGCTACTGAGACTGAAACAGTTCTCAGCTTTACCAAGAGGAAGTTCTGATGCTCCGGATTCAGTACCTGATTAGCAATGCTAATGCGGTAGAAAACGAGCGGGAAAAAAAGAAACCTACTGGCGCAGATTGTTCCAGCCTGATTTATATTCTCCTGCACTAATTTCTCCCTTCCTTGCTTCATTCATTCGGTTTTTTTTTTTTTTTCTTTGCAGGGAAGAAAGTGCTGTAGTTTAATGGCTAACCCAGCAGGGCGATCCAGACTAATACAATAGCCCATTAATGATATGTATTTTTGGCTCATACACGAGGACGCGCCAAGTTTCTTATACTGGTTTAGCATTTCTATGTTGCAGATCCCCCCTGGAGAAGGGAAAGAAGGTACAGGAAGTGCTTAACATATTATTAGCGCAAACAGTAATGTTTATGGGATTACAGTGGTTCTCTGAATGATGTATAAAATATCCGATTGCGTCTGTGGCGTAGCTGACTCACTGTTGTGTTTTCCGTCTAATAGGCGGTAATAGTACACGGACGAGAGCGCTGACTCACGGGCCAATGCAAATCTGACACTGAATCATTGGTAACAATTAGCGAGGAATAAAGCTATTTATTTTGAGAATGCTGTTTTTTTTTGTTTGGCTGTAGATCATAAATGGTATGTATGAAGATTTGCAGTCCTAACGTCATACCTGCCGGATGTAGATCAACGTAACAGGCTCTCAAAGATGTTTCTCGTCATTCATTATTTTCTTCCAAACCCGAGTGAGATCAGGGTGTGTGTCATCTCATGTAAGGTTCTGAGAACTGAACCCCAACTGGTTCTACCTCCTGACGTTTCAAGTGGATGGAGAACAGAATCCATATTTAAAGGTCCAGTTTAGCACTTTTTCATACCTTAAAATTGTTTCACTCCTTTTCCAAACGCACCATTTCAGTGTCTATGTAAATGAGCTACTCCTGAGCCACGCCCCTTCTGAGATCAGGAGAGCTTCATGGAGCTGAACAACAATCCAGGGGAGGGGGCTCTTCTTATGTGAGGTCACTAATTGGCCTTTTTAAGCCCTGGCTAATAGAAAAAAATGAATAAAGACAAAAATCATTGTACTAAACTTGGACAAGTTTCGACAGCACTACCACTATGGACATTTTTATTAGATGAAGTAGATATTAAAATGTCCACACACTCCTATTAAAGCTGGCCAGTTTAACAGGAGTGTGTGGAGTTTTTAGATGCAGGTCATACTTAGGTTTTGTTCTGCAGAGTGTCCTCGTGAACCTTCCCCTGAATCGTGAAATTGAATCACGGCCAGGAAGGCAACCGTGTGGAACTGTGGCGACTTGTTCCTTTTGAACTTGATCGAAACACCATATAAGGGGGACAAATTAGCGGGAGTGATGAGGAGGGCTGCATGCTTTATGCTATGCCCTGGAGAAAGGCACGTTCTGTTTTCCTCAGCGTGTGTTGTTCGGGGAGAGAGCGCTAATGAGAAAAGCGCCGCAATAACGCAGAGACGAGATCCCGTGTATTCAGTAGGTTAATGTTAGGTGGCAAGAAAAAAAAAAGAAAAAAAGCTAATAAAATAGCCAAAATAGACTGTTCGACTTCACCGGATTCAGCATTAGTGTAAATGTTATTCTTCCTGGAAGAAGCCTCATTAAAGCATGTAGACCATGCAAGACTGCCAGCGCTTCCCCTCTTAGTGCTCTCTTGGGATTTTCTTGGCGATCAAAATGAAATACATCGGATGACAAGGCTGGGATTCATAACGGAGGAAATTGATGATATGTAAATGTAATTTGTGTAGAAATGGATTAGGTACATGCGCACACACACACACACACACACACACACCTACACACATATTGTGTATATGCAATCTATAATGTCTAGAAATTCTATCATCTGTGACTTGGGAGTCTCTAGTTTCAGTGCTGTGAAAGAGGCGTTATTTTGTCTGAAATAGGACATGCAAAAATGCTTTGTGTTTTCTCAATAACATGACACTTTTTTTTTTTTTGCCTGATTAACCGTGACAGAGACAGAAATGAGGATCTGGTAATGGGGCGACTCTTTATAGCTGCTGTAACATAAGGGAGAACAGGAAGCATGTTTTCAGGATGCTGAACATCATACAACGTACACCACGTTACAATACGCGAGGCAACTACAGTATATATATATATAAAATGTGTGTGTGTTTGTGTATAGTCAGGCAAAAAAATGCATACTTCCGTACTATAATACTTTTATTAAATTTGATACTATTATGATAATATAATAATAATAATATTACAATTATAGTAATATTATAATATACATCATACTATTTTTGTGAAGTGTGTAGAAGTACAGATACAATGAGGAGCTAATTGAGGAAGTAATGTATTTTTTTTTTCTTCTGTTCTTGTACAGCTTGTTAAAAATTTCATTGACAAACAGATTGTGCATGCAGAATTTAATTAGAATTTTCTTTGTTCATGTAAATGTGAATCAGATATGTAGTTTGCAAGCAAAACAAAAATGATTGTAAAACACTGTGATTGTTAAATCATCCTTAGTAACTGCCCGGTCAGTTTAATTTACTGTACACTGCAAATAATGCCATAATAGCAAGTGAAATTATCTGAAATCTTGTTTAATATATTAACAAATTTTAAATATAATATTACAACAAACTAAGATTTTTCCAAAATCATATTTCTGGATGCATTTTTTTTTATCGTTGCATTGTTTGTAGATTTTCTTTTAAGGTTCTTTATTTGTAGCTAACTTTTAAACAATTTTACACATTTTGCACATTTTAAACAATGATTTCTAAAAAGAAGCAAAATTATCCTCTAGTAAAACGAGAGAAAAAAATCATTATTAATAATAGTACTGTACAGTATATAGAATTTGGCTTAATAATTTGGTATTAGAAGTATAATAAGAAAGAGTGCATATATTTAAGTAAAATTTCTATGGTATAAATTTTGCTTTTTTTATAGCATAGCCCACTAGTTAGCTTATATTTTGTGGATATAAAAATAAATCAGTGTAAGAAGGGAAGCGATGCTCCCATCATGCATAGTGTCCAGTGTCCAAGCCTCTGGAGACAGTGTTATGATCTGGGGTCGCTTCAGTCGCTCAGGTCGAGACTCAGCAACGTTATGTGGCGATAAAATGAAGTCACATGACCACCTGAATGCACTGAATCACCAGAACATCACATCTATGGAGGTTTTCTTCCCTGGTGGAGAGAGAGAGCGAGAGATGGAGCTTCTGCGAGCAGGAGGAATCATTTTCACTCATGAACTGGACACCACATTGTGTGCGTAATCAAAGCTGCAGGTGACCGAATTCACCAGACCTTCGTCCTCAACACCGAGTCCAGGCACTCTAGCGGTTTTTATTTAGCTCCTCGGGCTGTTAGTTGATGAACAGACTCAACTGGAGCGAGCTGATTTTGGTAAGATGTCTGGCCAGGTTTCTGGTCTCAAGCTAAAGTAAATGAATGTAAACATCCAGGGCTTTACGCTGGGGGGCCTTCAGGACTGCTGGAGCAGACAGAGAGAGAGAGAGAGAGAGAGAAACAAAAGCATACACACTATTAATGGGATTCAGTACGCTGCTTACAGCAGGGGCTTGTTTGCTAATGGGGGCAGGAGATATTTACTAATAGAGCAGCTAAGAGGTTTTGCATAAGTGTGTGTGTGTGTGTGTGTGTGTGTGTGAGAGAGAGAGAGAGAGAGAGAGAGAGTGGAAGAGAGGATAAATTGAGCACCTGTGGCGGAAGTAATTATGCTAGCATGGTCTTTATAGCATAAAGACTGGAGCAAACAAGCTAGTCACATAGATAGGTAGATACTGTAGATAGATAGATATAAGAACTTTGGTGAAAGTCTAATTAGTATATCTGCCAAATGGCTAATTGTTGCCTCTCGTCTCTGCTGCAGCAGTAACGTGTCAGTCACACCCATTAGCGATGCCCTTTAAAAAGAAAAAAAAAAAAAACTGATCCATTTTAGATCAAAAGCTGGATCTAAGACTCATTGACCAAACTGTTAATTGACCCCTAATAACCTTTAATATCTTCATCTCGGTCGGTCTGGACTCTGCAGCGAGGGTAGCTGATACTGCAGCTAGCTCATTAACTCTCGTAAAGGCCACGCGGTTCGACAGAGACTCAGGCGCGGCATAAGGCTCGGCTTTCATAACGAGCAGCTTCATGACTCTTTCAGCACACAGAGAGGAGATGAAGGTCCCTGAACACACACAGCGTGGTGCCACTCACCGGAGTGTGAAACACTCTACGAGTTCTACTGGGGTGAAGATTTCTAAACCAAATCCACCACGTTAGCGGGAAAGCTAGTCGAGGTAGAACTGAAGGATCTGGAGTACTGTTCAGGGAGCTCTCAGGGCTGTGTCCCAAATCAACAGTTCTATTTTAGACACCTCTGGAAATCTGTAGGAACGTCTTCATGCTTAAAACACACAAGCATACAAACACAGACTGAAATAGAAATTATTTATTATCATCACATACAAACATTACCTTACAGCACATCACATTACAGTATCGAGGCTGGTGTACTTTTGGTGTACTTTTGGTGTACTGGTGTATTCTTTGGAGTACTAGTGTTATATTTTAGTGTACTAGTGCATTTTGGTTTAGTGGTGTATTCATTAGAGTACTGGTGGGTGTATTTTAGTGTACTGAGATTTACTGTACTTGTGTATTTTTGCTGTACTGGTGTACTGGGTATACTGGTGTATTCACTGGAGTACTTGTGTATTTTGGTATACTGGTGGATGTATTTTTGGTTTATTGGTGTGTTTTTAATATACTGGTGAGTAAATCTTTGGTGTATTTAGTGTACTAGTTTTGGTTTACTATGGGTTTACCTTTGGTGCACTAGTGTATTTAGCTGTACTTTTGGTGTGTGCTGTAGGTAAATTTTTGATGTAATGGTTTACTTTTAGTGTACTGGTGGGTGAATGTTTACTGGTGTATTTAGGTATAATGTGGTATTTTTGGAGTATTCAATTCAATTCAATTCAATTTTATTTCTATAGCGCTTTTAACAATGGTCATTGTCTCAAAGCAGCTTCACAGAAATTAAAAGAAAATGAAAAGAAGACTTATGGAAATGTATATATGTGTAAGAAAAATGTGTCTAGATAATGAGATTGTTCCTGATGAGCAAGCCAAGGGTGATGGCGACAGTGGCAAGGAAAAACTCCCTGAGATGGCAATAGGAAGAAACCTTGAGAGGAACCAGACTCAACAGGGAACCCATCCTCATCTGGGTGATAACAGATAAGAGAAATTGTATAGCATCATGTGTCTTATGCAGATGAAAGCTCAATATAACAGAAGTTATTTAAATTAACACAAAGTCCAGTTCAGTTCAGGGATGAGTCAGCAGGTGCAGAGCGCAGATGGGGGTCTGGATCACTGGGAGGAGCAGCATGTGTAGTTAAAAAACCAACATGAAGAGGAATCCAGCTGGAGCAGGTCCTTCTCTGGATGCCTCAGGATCCTCGCAGGGTTGGCCTCTGTCTACTGAAGCTGGCACAATCTCCAGATGCCTCGGGATGGGTGGAAAAATAAAGAGCAGGTGAAAAGAATTAGCGTAGCTGCCATTCAGGATAGATGTACTGGAGTATGAGGTAAAGAAATAAATTATGTGTATGCCAGATTAAAGAGATGCGTCTTGAGTCTACTTTTAAATTGGAAAACTGTGTCTGAGCCCCGAACACTGTCAGGAAGGCTATTCCAAAATTTTGGAGCTAAATATGAAAATGCCCCGCCTCCTTTTGTGGATTTTGATATTCTGGGAACTACCAGTAGTCCGGAGTTTTCTGGTCTTAAGGAACGTGGTGGATTATAGCGTATCAGAAGACTGGTTAGGTATGTGGGAGCTAAACCGTTTAGAGCCTTGTACGTAAGTAATGCTATTTTGTAATTAATTCTGAACTGAACAGGTAGCCAGTGCAGGGATGATAATATTGGGGTTATATGATCATATTTTCTGGATCTACTGAGAACCCTGGCGGCTGCATTTTGGACTAACTGTAGCTTGTTAATTGAGGATGCAGGACAGCCACCCAGTAATGCATTACAGTAGTCCAGTCTGGAGGTCATGAATGCATGAACCAGCTTTTCTGCATCAGATACAGATAAAATGTTCCTAAGCTTGGCAATATTTCTAAGGTGGAAAAAGGCTGTTTTTGTGATGCTGGAGATATGATTTTCAAAGGATGAGTTACTGTCTAATATTACACCCAGGTCTTTCACTGTCGAGCTGGTGGTAACAGTACATCCATCTAAACGCAGGCGGAATTGTGAGAGCTGTTGTGTACTGGTTTTTGGGCCAATAAGAAATATCTCTGTCTTATCTGAATTTATTAAAAGAAAATTATCGGTCATCCAATCTTTTATATCTTGAATACACTCAGTTAGTCTAGACAATTTGGATATTTCATCTGGCTTTGTGGAAATGTATAACTGAGTATCATCAGCATAACAATGGAAACTAATCCCATGTCTTCTGATGATGTTACCCAAGGGAAGCATGTATATTGAGAACAGCAGAGGTCCTAAAACTGACCCTTGTGGCACCCCATATTTCACTGGCATTACACCAGACCGTTCTCCATTCAGATCCACAAAATGGAATCGATCAGACAGGTAGGATCTAAACCATTTTACTGTACTGGTGTGTATTACTCGTTTATTTGTGTATTTTGGTGTAGTGGTGTAACTGAGGATGGGTTCTCCGTTCTGAGGATGGGTTCTTGGATGGGTTCCTTGAAAAGTTTCTTCATCCTGCCATCTCAGGGAGTTTTTTCTGGCCACAGGGACAATCTGATCATTTTAATTCACACATACACAATGTCTTGCATTTCATACAGATTTCTATTAAATTCAGTTGATTGTGTAAAGCTGCTTTGTGACAAACAACCATTGGTAAAAACGCTGTACAAATAAAATGGAACTTAATTGAATATTTTGGTGTAGGTGTGTATTTTGGTGTAGGTGTGTATTTTGGTGTAGGTGTGTATTTTGGTGTAGTGGTGTATTTTGGTGTAGGTGTGTATTTTGATATAGTGTGTATTTTGGTGTAGATGTGTATTTTGGGGTAGTGTGTATTTTGGGGTAGTGTGTATTTTGGTGTAGATGTGTACTTTGGTGTAGTGGTGTATTTTGGTGTAGGTGTTTATTTTGGTGTAGGTGTGTATTTTGGTGTAGTGGTGTATTTTGGTGTAGGTGTGTATTTTGGGGTAGTGGTGTATTTTGGTGTAGGTGTGTATTTTGGGGTAGTGTGTATTTTGGTGTAGTGTGTATTTTGGTGTAGTGTGTATTTTGGAGTAGTGTGTATTTTGGTGTAGTGTGTATTTTGGTGTAGTGTGTACTTTGGTGTAGTGGTGTATTTTGGTGTAGGTGTTTATTTTGGTGTAGGTGTGTATTTTGAGGTAGTGTGTATTTTGGTGTAGATGTGTATTTTGATATAGTGTGTATTTTGGGGTATGTGTATTTGGGTGTTGGTGTGTATTTTGAGGTAGGTGTGTATTTTGGGGTAGTG
>JAAGKR010010279.1:3384-23345 GCA_011419295.1 Clarias macrocephalus | reverse complement strand
TGTGTTTATGAGCATGTTCTCTATCACCAACATGGAAATGCAGGAACACCGGAGTCTTCATCACACAAAGATGTTCATCACGGACTGAATCTAAAAGAGAAATGTGTATTAATAACCATAAACTGGACTGTGTTACTTCATGATCAACAGCATGTAATCATCTCTCCTTCAAGGGAAACATCATCATCTCCTGTTTATAATTAATCATTCAACATTTCTTCATTCTTAGTAACATCTGTGTTATAACAAGAACATGAGCAGATATTTACTCATCACATCACTGCTCTTATCCAATCACAGGCTTTGGAGCTTTTTAAATAATCAACACTACTGAGTCATTTAGCTCTTGTTCTACATTTATATTTAAGTGCAGACTTTAAGAACAAGCTGAGGTGAATTTTACAGGAATGACAGAAGACACGGTGTGGAGGTCGGGTGCTGGAAGAAGTGTCAGAGTGAGCAAAGTGGCTGCTTAAATACTATATTTGCGGAATAAAAGCTCATTTTAGTTATCATTAGAATTAAGTTTGCTGTCAGAAACAGGGAAAAGCAGAGATTATCTTGTTGAGACAAAAGCAGCAGTATGAAGTCAGAGACAGCAGGGTGTCACAAGGAGACGAGATGTTCATTTACAATCACTCTCATGCACTCATTTGTGACATTTTGTAGACTCTGACTGACTCCCTGTCTTCTGCCTTCACATGGATTTAAAATCAACAAAATGTATTGAACAAAAAACAGCATTAAAGCCTATTAAATTGATTAATAAATACTGGATTGAAATAAAATACAATGATAACACTTCTAACTTGCTAATCTTATATTTATTTGGAAACAAAAATGTACAAACTAATGATAAATTATTTACATGATCAGCCTTTTTTTTCAACAAATATATAAAAAGTAAATTACTCACCTCAGAGACAGTAGTTTGTAAAGTTCATGACCCTTAAGAGCAGAGAGCAGCTTCTTTCCTGAGCCTCCTACTTTATTATCAGTCAGATCCAGTTCTCTCAGGTGTGAGGGGTTTGATCTCAGAGCTGAACTCAGAGCAGCACAGCCTTCATCTGAGACACCACACAACTGCAACCTGTAGAGAGACACAATGACACACTCTTCATCAGCAGATTTTAATCTTCATTTAAGACTTACTTTAAAGCTGATGGGTTTGTGAAATTATGTTATTATTCAGAATGATTTCAATCAGAAATCTGTATGCCCCAAGTCCCCCATGACCCTGTGCACAGGATAAGGAGTATAGAAGATGAATCAATGAATAATATTCATGTCTTGTGTAAACCAGATGACTTGCTGATCATTTATTGTTAAATAGATATTCCTGAATTATAAATCTAATGGAGAGTAAAAATGTCTACAAATTGGATCCATCAGGTTCTACAGGTTTAAAAGTGAAATTCACAGTAAATAAAAATCCTACAGAAAGACTGACAAAGAGAAAGAGATTTCAGAAAGAAACTTCCAAATAAGTGTTTAAGTGAATTCATATTCTGTTTAATTTAATAAAAATCTGTGAGATTAACAGTCGTCAGTGTTACACATTATTCTGTCCTCGTCGCAGAAGCAGGTGGAAATTAGCACAGTGTTGTTGGAGCGGTTGCCAGATCCCCTTTGCTCTACTTGCTCTACTTCTGGAGTAAATTCTTTGGCTGTGGACTGGAGTTTGAAGATTTTTTTTAATATTCATTATTTTAATCATATCTCTATAGAAATTGTACATGAATGATGGATTGCATTTAATTAAGCTTGGCACATTGACTCGCTATATCTGAAGCACAGGTAGATTAGTCAGACTTGAAGTCTTTTACTCTTTCCTAGTCAAGTGTGGAGAGAGATGTATGGCCTCATGGTCTGAGAGACTATTTTGAATTTTAATTGAATTTGTTTTTTACTTGAGTAGATTTGCAAAGAAAAAATACTACTGTTACTCCGCTACATTCAGCTACAACCATTTATTCTACACATTAGATATTCTTTATTTTTGCCAGAGAAATGCAGCCGGTGGATCTACCACATGACTATTGTTGCTACATCTGATTGGTCAAACACAATCACATGACTCCGTTTGACCAATCAGCCGCAATAACAATCACCACATGTCACATGACTACACAAACTGGCAGCATAACGGAAAAAAATCTTCGCTGTGGCAGACAGGGAATGAAAACATATAAATGGCAGAGGCATCTACTGTATGTGCAATACAGCAACAGAAGAGGATGAACATCCCTGGCCTCATGCTCAAAGTATTCAAAGCATGTTTCGCTTATACACAGTGCAAAAGAACAGCTTCATACTGCAGTGTCTTCTCTGTCTGCCAAAACAGACAGACATTTTAGCATATAAAAACTCGACGTCTAACCTGAGGAAACATGTCGTGGTTAGTTTCGCTGTTTTATTTAATGTTTCAATGTTAGCATATATAATAAGCAAATAAGCAAAAGGCTAAAAAATGTGTTTCTTAAATTTATTCTGCTGGACACAGTTTATGGTAAAGTGAGACCTCTCGTACATGTTGTAATGGTACTTTCTATCTGCTGAGCCATTTGGAGGGCAACTGAATATACAATATATCTTACACTGGAAATAGATTACACTGTTCAAACCAACATCTGTTACCCGCAGTAGGTATTTGTTTCAAAAGCCTTATGTTGTGAAAATGTGAGATTAGGAAATTTATGTTTTCTGTTCCAAGATTTTCTATTTTGTAAAGATATTTATTTTTCCTCAATTATTTTTTATTTATTAATTTTATTTATATGTATATTTTTGTAAATGCCAGAATTTGTACATTATTTCGTCTGGCTGCTTACATAATATCTGAAAAAAAAAAAAAAAACATCGGACACTACGATGAAACAGTTACTCAGTACTTGAGTAGTCTTTTCACCAAATACTTATTTACTCTTACCCGAGTAATATTTTGGATGCCAACTTTTTACTTGCACTTCAGAAATATTATTTTGATGTACAGATACTCTTACTTGAATAAATTTTTTGGCTACTCTACCCACCTCTGCTCTATTGATAAGAGACCATAAGCACTGGACATGGCCTGCTGAAGTCTTAAGAAGGTTTGGAGTTCAGGGCTCAGTCTATATAGATTAACAGTCTATTCACAGAGAGAGGAAGTTCATTATTAGTTCAGATGAATATACAGATGTGTGAAGAGGAGAATGTCTATTACCGCCGCGCTCACCGCCGTGACAAAACGACAGCGGCCAAAATAAATCAATTGCATTTCAAGGCAATTCGTGAAATGACTGCCAGGTGGCGGAAAGTGACATTTTCCATCATCTCGGTTTTTAAAAAATAATTAAGTCATAAAAAAGTCAAAAAAATATGCTTTATCGAAGAAATACTACAGTAATGGTAATTTCCACATCTGTATATTTTATACAACAGGCATGAAAAATCTGAATCAGAGCTATTGATATTTGCTGTACAATAGTGTAATGAGTAAAGTTGAACATTAAAACAAGTTCACTACACTGTAAACCCTAATGCTCCAAGTAATTAAACGCATTGAGTACTGTTAACCTAAATAATTGAATGAATAATAATTTTGAGTACGTAAGTAACATAACTTTAATAACTTAAGTAAAACTTCCACCAATATAAAACCTATATAGCTCTCGTGGTGCAGTGGTTACGTGTCTTGCCTGCCAAGCGGAAAACCCCGGTTTGATTCCTGTGTTGGATAGTTTGCAATATTTTTTTTTATTTGTTCAACAAACCCAAAAATTTATGTTTCCAATTTTAAATAAACAGAACTATCATTAATTAAAAAATATATATATGTAACTGATTACCTCAAATATTTGGCGTTTTGCCAACTTAATCGGGTTTACAGTGTAGGGTTTTGGGTCATTTTAAATGTTGTGTTCTTTAAATTTGTAGTAGATAATACCAAAATAAATTAAACTAAATTACTATAAAATTAAAACATTGTCAGGACGTGCTATTGTGTAAGCAGATGTCGTTGTCATTCAGCCCCGCTTGTGTTTTGCGGTAGTATGGGAATGAAATGTATGGCGTTATATTCCTGCCACAATTCTGAGCGCGCGGTTCGACATTTTGAGAGCAGACAAAGCACTCTATGTGCGTGCGGTGTCTCCACTGCGCGCTTAACAGCTCAATTCTGCGCGTGCAGTGTCTTCCCTGCTCGCTCAACATGTTCTCCGCGCGCGCGCAACATTTATGTAAAAAACACACAATGGACAAACGAAATTGGTATATACTATAATATTTGTTTAGAATATTTATGAATAAATACAACTTTATTTACAATGCTTCCTTTATATAATTTACTTTCAGTTGTATATAATTATATAACCATTTTAATTAAAGCTGCTTTGAGACAATGACCATTTTAAAAGCACCGTACAAATTATAGTATTTTTGTTTACTTATCTAATTATCCATATAGCTCATCGTTAGACTACAACGACTAAAATTCAAATCGGACAACTCGGTCTCTTTACTTATAAACCTTTATTTACAACGCTTCCAGCTGCAAGAGAAGGAACAGCCAATCAGAAGCCGTGTGTGGAAGTCTGTGATTGGCTGGTTTTGTGGCAGTTTTGTAACACTGGAGAAAGTTGAGCGAGCGTATAGGCAGAGTCGAGCACGCACAGAACATAAATGTTGCACGCGCGTGCAGTCGAGCGCGCGCGGAGAACATGTTAAGCGAGCAGGGAAGACACTGCACGCGCAGAATTGAGCTGTTGAGCGCGCAGTGGAGACACCGCACGCACATAGAGTGCTTTGTCTGCTCTCAAAATGTCGAACCGCGCGCTCAGAATTGTGGCAGGAATATAACGCCATAGAAATGCAGTACAATATGATTATCATAAATTTCTTTAATAAACAATGACCCCCATTGTGCTGTAGCACCGCTGGAAAAACCTTATAAAATACAACCACAGTACTAAAAATTATAGTAATACATATAGCCGTTTCTTATTTGCATCAAATTTAAGCAAAGTAAATATATACTTGTCACGGCGTGCGTCTGTGATGGGCGTGCGCCCAAATCAATATCGCTCCTCACTCATTCCGAAGCTCACTAGGTAGGCGGCCTAGGTGCACACTGCAGGTATGCGAAGAAGCGGGGCCGCCTAACTAGGCACAACTGGTGAGCTATCGGTGCTAATGATCCCGAGCTTCTCTCCGCGCTTTGAAATATAGCGGGAGTGTATCTCGGGGTCTGTTGGGTGAAAGTAGACTTTTAAAAGCATCTCGCTGTTTACTTACAATGTAACTGATTACCTCAAATATTTGGAGTTTTGCCAACGTAATCGGGTTTACAGTGTAGCAGTCAAAAAATACTCTAAAAATGCTGTTGTTTTTGTAAACACATTGTTGGGTTGTTTATGCTGGGCCAAAATTCTGGGTTATTTCGGGTTATTTTGTTGGGTTGCTCATGTTGGGTCAAATGAGATGTAGTGAGTCATTTACAAATTAACACCTGGTTGAGTTATTTTGTCCCAACAATTGGTTTATTCTTTATTATCTGTTTCCTCCAAACGTCATGTTCGAATGTTCGAAATATAATTGTTGTGTTACAAGTTTTCACGGGGTGCGCCCAAATCAATATCGCTCCTCGCTCACTAGCTAGGCGGCCTCTCCTTCTGCTGGTGCGCGAAGGAGCAGGGCCACGGAATTAGGAACTCGGTGTGTTTAATTACATTGAGCATTAGGGTTTACTGTGTAGTGATAAAGATAATCATGTTTTAGGGTTACTGTGTGTGCTTTACAATGTCAAACATTCAAATGCAAATAATTTACCCCTCCCCAGGTGTGAATCAGCAGTTCTCACCTATACTTTTGGATCTGAGGCTCTTCTGAAGACCTGCAGTGCTTCAGGCCTCTTTTTAATCTTCATCTTCTGGATTGCAGATTCTAAAGTTGACAGTTACCGTTTTTAATCCTTGGAATGGAAGACATTTGAAATTTTCCTTATCATAACATGAATTGTATTGTTGTAATCACTCTATACACAATTTTCTTGGGTATTTATTTTTAAATAAAATCTAAAAATTGAATACAAAATGAAAAAAAAATAGACCATTTGTATTTTCATTTGTTGTGTATAGAGTGATTAAAAACAGTACAAGGCATGTTATGGTGAGGAAACTTTCCATCTCTTCCACACTGACTGACTGATGTGCCTAACTTTTGTCAGCAGAGCCTCTGTTTAACTGAATAATCCACGACTTTTCATGAAAATATAAGACCTATTGACACCTCTCAGTTGACCCCCCCCATACACACACACCAACACAAACAGAAAGCAGACCACTACATACATAAAATTTACAAATTTATAATTTACATAAAAGCAGACATTTCGCTTTTTATAAGTATATATTTTTCACATCTGTGAGGGCGCACCCTGTTTACTTTCATCATTTAAAAAATCTTAAGGGTTTCAACGAAAAAGAACGAAAAAGTCATTGTGAGTGCACTTAAATAAAAGTGGAGTCTTATAAGGCTTGTTCACAAACTGTACTCTCGCGGAGATCAAAGGGCGGCATTCCCCTTTTAAAAGTCTCTGGGGCGCGTCACATCACCCCGCTCGCGTGCCACTCTTAGTAAACTCCACCGCGCGCTGCTTTTTAAAGTCCAGTTTCCCCCAACAGACCCCGAGAAACACTCCCCGCTGTGTTTGATAGCACGGAGAGAAGCTCGGGATCATTAGCACCGATAGCTCACCAGTTGTGCCTAGTTAGGCGGCCCCGCTTCTTCGCATACCTGCAGTGTGCACCTAGGCCGCCTACCTAGTGAGCTTCGGAATGAGTGAGGAGCGATATTGATTTGGGCGCACGCCGTGACACAAGTATACGTTTACTTTGCTTAAATTTGATGCAAATAAGAAACGGCTATATGTATTACTATAATTTTAGTACTGTGATTACATTTTATAAGGTTTTGCCAGCGGTGGTACAGCGCAACGGGGGTCATTATTTATTAAAGAAAATTATGATCATAACATCGTACTGCATTTCATTCCCATACTACCGCAAAAACACAAGCGGGGCTGAATGACAACGACATCTGCCTACACAGTAGCACGTCCTGACAATGTTTTAATTTTATAGTAATTTAGTTTAATTTATTTCGGTATTATCTACTAAAAATTTTAAGAAGACAACATTTAAGATGACCCAAAACCCTACACTGTAAAGTTGGCAAAACGCTAAATATTTGAGATAATCAGTTACATATTTTTTTAATTAATGATAGTTCTGTTCATTTAAAATTGGAAACATAAATTTTTGAGTTTGTTGAGCAAATAAAAAAAATATTGCAAAATACCCAACATGGGAATTGACCCGGGGGTTTTCCCGCATGGCAGGCAAGACACGTAACCACTGCACCAGGAGCGCTCTTATAGGTTTTACATTGGTGGAAGTTTTACTTAAGTTATTGTTACTTACGTACTCAAAATTATTTAGGTTAAAGGTACTCAATTTGTTTAATTACTTTGAGCATTAGGGTTTACAGTGTACACTCGTAGGCTTTCATTACATTACATGATAAAATCTAAAAGCTCACTGTGTTAACATTTACTTTGCTTAAATTCGATACTATTAAAATTTAATTCTACATTTGTACTGTAATTTTAGTACTGTGATTATGAATTCGTTTAAGTACAATGTTACACTTGATTTTATCCGCTACTACGTGCAGCTCTAAAGGAGCTGCGGCTCATTAATCCTTGAGAGAATGAAATAAGGTCTGACGCGTCGGTCTATAGTTATATAGCGCCACTCAGTGGTCAAAGCCAGCAACTGCATACCGTCGCCGTGAGGAGCGGCGGCAAAACTAAAAAACTGCTCTTCACACATCTGTAAATACAAACAGCTCTTGTCCTCTAGAACTCTTTCGTCTACACGGATGGATAATGCAAACGTATTTCCTCTTGTATGTCGGTCTCCGGGTCTCTCTATGACTGACATGTTAATGACTGGTTCTTTTAAAGTTCGGGACACAGCACCTGGCCAAATGTTTGAATCTGCTCTCTTTGCTGAGAATAAACAGAGATCTTTAGACAACATGCTTCCGTCTGTGTGTGTTGTCTCTCCTGGGGGTTCGGGCCTGGCCTGTAAAAGTATCGATGTGCGACAGACACAACAAGTAATAATTCTTCTTCTTTTAATTCACCTTAAGGCCCCCACTCCACTGAGACAAATTTGCTACCAATTCTGTAATTTGTTCAAGCATAGTGACCCCATATCGAGCCGTTAAAATTTTAAATAAATTCATGAGCACATGATAACATTTCAAGTTACCCCTATACCAAGCCCTAAATAATTGTAATGAAACTGTACCATCACTACCAATATAAACCAAAGTTTAAACAATGCTATTAACTATTCCTGAGGTGTTAACAATATTATAATGACCCCATATCGTCCCGTTACTGGATAAACACCATCCTATAGATACAGATATGCAGTATGTCACAAAAGTGAGTAATTGTTGCTTTACATAAAGATGGCCTAGTCTATAAGAAGATAACCAACACTCTGAAACTGTGCTGCAGCACAGTGGTCAAGACCATCCAGCGCTTTAAGAGGACAGGTTCTTCTCAGAACAGGCCTCGCCATGGTCGGCCTAAGAAGCTGAGTGCACGTTCTCAGTGTCAGATCCAAAGATTGGCTTTGGAAAACAGATGGATGAGTGCGTCCAGCATTGCTGCAGAGATTGAAGGGATGGGAGGTCAGTCTGTCAGTGCTCAGACCGTACGCCGCACACTGCATCAAATTGCTCTGCATGGTTGTCGTCCTAGAAGGAAGCCTCTTCTAAAGATGATGCACAAGAAAGCTCGCAAACACTTTGCTGCAGACATGCAACCTAAGGACCAAGATTACTGGAACCATGTGATCTGATGAGACCAAGATAAAACTATCTGGTTCAGATGGTGTCAAGCATGTGTGGCGGCAACCAGGTGAGGAATATAAAGACAAGTGTGTCTTGCCTACCGTCAAACATGGTGGTGGGGCTGTCATGATCTGGGGCTGCATGAGTGCTGCTGGCATTGGGGAGCTACAGTTCATTGAGGGAAACATGAATTCTAACATTTACTGTGACATACTGAAGCAGAGCATGATCCCCTCCTTCCGGAAACTGGGCCGCAGAGCAGCGTTCCAGCATGATAATGACCCCAAAAACACCTCCAAGATGACCACTGGCTTGCTAAAGAGGCTGAGGGTAAAGGTGATGGACTGGCCAAGCATGTCTCCAGACCTAAACCCCATAGAACACCTCTGGGGCATCCTGAAAAAGAAAAGTTTAGGAACACAAAGTGTCAAATATCCACCACCTCCATGATGTTGTGATGGAGGAGTGGAAGAGGATTCCAGTGGCAACCTGTGAAGCTCTGGTGAACACCATGGCCAAGAGAATTCAAGCTGTGCTGGAAAATGATGATGGCCACACATATATTGACATTTCACATTTTCACTTAGGGGTGTACTCACTTTTGTTGCCAGGGGTTCAGCTATTATTGGCTGTATTTTTAGTTATTTTAAGGGGATAATAAATTTACACTGCTATACAAACTTTACACTGATTAATTTTCATTGTGTCAAAGAGTCATTCATGCAGTTTTGTCCTATGAAAATATATAACTAAATATTTGCAGAGATGTGAGGGGTGTATGCACTTTTGAGACATACTGTATATATATATATTAGAGAAATAGGACGTACTGTATGTCTCACCTGCACTCTCTCACATATACAGGTATACGGTAGCCAGAGCGCACTGGCATGAGGCCCTACAAGTGAGGAGAAATAATATTTGTGGAATCCGGTTGTAATTAACACACATTTACAGCTGAGTGAAGACATCAATCACACAAAATCTGCATGCAAATGTACCAGCAATGCAGCTAATGTAATTTTCTCTGTCTTCCTAGAATATACAGAACCTGGGCCATGCAGTGTGAGGTGTGTGGGGTGTGTGCGCTTTGGGCGTCATGTGCATGTACAGGCAAAACATTGCCTTAATTTACAAAATCTCACTCCAAACTTCTCTGAAAAGTCAGCAGCTATACCACATATATTTTAGAAATAAAACTTAGATGGTAAATTTGTCATAAAAATGATAAAACCACAGACATTTTATATTAAAACATTTATATTGTGCATCGTGACTAACATGTAATAGATCTTTCAATCATGTTTAATCAGCCCTGTTTTCTTTAAAATCTCTCTTTGTTACTTTTGTCATTACTTCCATCTACATATTAATATACATTTAATATAAGGATGTTTGGCTTCTGAATGTTGCTGAACAGGTAAGGAGGCGATAACCAATAATGAGTCCATAAATATGCTTAATTGATCAATAATGACTCATTAACGGCACTTAAGAATTGATATCAAGGCGTTTCCGACTCGTTAATGTTGGCAGGGGGAGCCAAATTTTTTTAACATGTTCCAACTTCCCTCCTGATACTAACGACTAATTTATTATACTAATAATAATAATAATGAGTAAATTAGTAATTTAATTAGTAAATTAGTTCTCAGTGGAATGGGGACACTCTTTTTTTCTTGACTCACCTATTAATGACTTTTGTTCTTTCGAGGTGTGGGATGTAAGACGTGACACAGGGCACCTGGACAAAAGTTGAAATATACAGTGGACTCTTGACATATGACGCGCTGGCTAGAGAATTTTCGACTTTGGCTGGATTTTGCTTCGACATGTGGAGCAGTTTCTTCCGATAAATTTCTTCATGAATTTCTGATAGCCTGTCCAAACTTGTTTGCGTGAGTTGAGAAAAAGATTTTTGTGCAAGATTAAGCGGGAATCAAAAAAGTGGAAATTCAGTGGGTATGGAAAAAAGAAATAACTGGTAATACCGTGTTCTGCACTGTGTTCTTATTGCCTGAAACTTGTCATAGTTTTAATGGTACTATTTCCATATGGCAAGAATAAAATCATAATCATAATGAAAGGTTAAGTAATGTTTAATGTCTGTTTATTTTATATTTTATGCAATTAATGTCTTTTGTAAATCTTCTTCTTAAAATTCTTTTCATATTTAACAATATATGCACTGTACTTTCTTTGCTGATAAACAGAACTTCAGACACATCATGCATGTGTGTGTGTGTGTGTGTGTGTGTGTGTGTGTGTGTGTGTGTGTATATACGTGTCTTTCTCCTGATTCGGGTGCAATGGATGTGAAAGCAGTAGTGATCATGCTATAATAATTATCTTTTAACTCGTATTAAACTTAAGAATTTGGAGGCTTGTTTTAAACATTACATCACATCACACCACATGTCATTTAAACATTTCACTGCATATCATACTGTTTATGGTGACAAATACGATTTGAATTTGAGTGTCACCTTATCTTAGCAAGTATGACTGTGCTTTCACAGATCACCGGTTTGTGAATCAGTTGATCTTGCACCCAGACACTGAAGACTTTTTAAACTCTTGTAAAGTGAAAGCAATTATTTAAAGAATAATGTAGGAGTCTTTCAAGGAAGACTGATCATGCTATGTCTAAAAATCAGTTAGCTAGGGCAATATAAGAACCTGTGAAGCTTTGGTCAAATACACATAAATGGTTTAGGTGGAGTTGCAGATAGAAGAAAAATATGATGTTGACGATGATGCTGATGAGAGACGATGAATAGTGAACCCTATGTGTCTCCTATGCTTCTAAGTCAGGACACACAACCAGCTAATTAAAATGTCAGGGTGTGTGAGAAGGGGTTGTGTGTCTGGGTCATTCATCCACTCTTCAGTTACGATGTTTTTGATCTCTACAACTTCCTCAAAATATCTCTGCTTGACACTGACATTTAACAGTAAGGTCCCTTTTCTTTAGGTTTACTCTTCTTCATCTCAAAAATAAACACCATGTCACAAATCTAAGAACAAAAACACGCCGCTCTCAACTCTGTGTCACTCTCAACACATCTGTGTCAGAAATCACCATGGCAACCCATTAGCATTAAAACCAAAGATGGCAGTGACTTCCCAAAAAGCAATGCAGTATAAAAACAGTGTGATGTAACTCCACATTCTCTATATTAAACATACAGTAGTGATGATGCACTGTGATCTCCTCTCATACACACACCTACTGATCCTGTTCTCAACTTCAGCTCTGTGTTACTGTACGAGTGTATTTCAGTCAGTGAGTTTATTTATAGATTTATGATTAAATATGAAATAATATGAATATGAATAGACTATTAAACATCTCAATGAAAGAACTATTCAGAAAGACTGCATGATTTTAATACTGCTTATATGATACAGATCTGGCAACCCTGTTTATAGCAGCTAGATGGAGACGAATGTTCACTGACAAAATAAACATTATTTCAGCTTTAAGACCAATAAAATGTTTCTCATTTGCATTTCCCTGCTGCTTCTAAACCCTACAGCTCACAAACAGTGCATTTAGTTTGTGTCCCAGGTGCAGTTTGTGTGATTAGTTACAGTGTTTTAGTAAATTTCACAGTAATTTCGGACACACTGCTGTCACATCAAGTCATGTTTTGCTCTGCAGCTTCTCACATACGTACATCTGACCCAAAGACTCTGTGACAAATCATCAGTGTGCAGTGAAAAGAAACAATCTTCCTCCTCAGGACATTGATGATGAACCTAAAACTTCTGCTTCAGTCTCACTATTAGAGAATGTGTCTTACTGAGGAGCAGGTCATGTGACTCTCAGAGAGATGATCTTACCTCAGTGTCTCCAGTTTACAGTCAGGATTCTCCAGTACAGCACAGAGACACTTCACTCCTGAGTCTCCTACTTTATTCAAGGACAGATTCAGTTCTCTCAGGTGTGAGGGGTTTGATCTCAGAGCTGAAGTCAGAGCAGCGCAGCCTTCGTCTAAGACACCACAACCAACCAACCTGTAGAGACACAATGACACACTCTTCATCACCAGATTTTAATCTTCATTTAAGACTTACTTTAAAGCTGATGGGTTTGTGAAATTATGTTATTATTCAGAATGATTTCAATCAGAAATCTGTTTATTCTAATTAATAATGTAATTAAAAACGATCATACTGAGTCTTATATTTTGTTTCTCTCAGCAGATGTGTGGATATTTACAGTATATTGCTGCACGATCAAAACAGTAAAAGTCTGAACTAATACAAAAGAAAAACTACAGTGTTACACATTATTTTGTCCTCTCAGAAGCAGGTGTAAATTAATACAGTGTTGTTGGAGTGGTTGCCAGATCCCCAGTCTTAATGTGGAATTGCTCTTATTTTGGATTAATATCTCTGGCTTTGGATTGGAGTCTGGAATTTTTTTACACATTATTTTAATCATATCTGTAAAGAGCTTGTGGAGTTAATATGTAGAGTTTTCTTATGTCTGTCTATAACATGCTAATGTATTTTGTTCTTTTGATGTACAGGATGTATGTGACATATGGCACATTGCGTGCACTCCTTTTTGCATGCTGAAACTCTTGTGTGTGTTCAAACTCATTAATGTGTGTTTCAACTCTATCTCTCGCGTGCGCTCAACATCACAAAGCTACACTTGCGTTAGAACTCTGCCACAATTCCAGCCAACCAGAGACTAAAGTAGGATCAATACCATCCAATCAGAAACTGGAGGAGGGACATTCTGTGTAGAAAATATTGGCTCCGCTGTTCTCTGCTTCTAGTTTGAATTTACACTTAGGCATTTGGCAGACGCTCTTAAAAAGTAAGACAAAAATAAGTCGCTCGTACAAAACATTTAGCAGCTGAAAGCTTCATCATTGTGTGTATTAGTTCATATCTTTATTATTTTTTAATCGGCATAAGGTAAATTTCATTGGGGTTTTTTTGGTAGTTTGAAATTAAGTACATAGTTTGATCTATAGAATGTATTGTCTAATGTGTTGATGCTAAATCTTATGTTCTTCACTTCTAGTAGCTCTTGCCCTGTTTTTAGAATCTCTGTGCAACAATGCTTCAGTCTCACAATGCTTTGTTCAGACAAGTTTATAATTTTTTTGTTTGTGTTTGTGAGATGACAAACCATAGTAGTTTTATAATAATATTATTATTATTATTATTATTAACAACAACAACAACAACAACTATTATTATAATTTTTATTATTATTTGTAACCTTGTGTAAATTAAATCTGTTAAAATCATTAATAAGATCTGCATCGTCATTAATGATGTACTGTAATGTGTTTCAAAAACCTGTTATAGTGTAGAAAATGCATTCAGCATTAATAAAAGCTCCTAACTTCCTTTAGTGTACTGGTAACACATTTAAAATACAGTACTATAAAAGATTGTGTGTACTACGTGATAGAGTATATTTTTATTAACTGTAGTATTTGGAGTTGCCCAAAAGTATAACAGCATGCTTCTGCTGGAATAAAAATATATTCATGGTAGATTACTCTTTCTTAGACAGTAAAAATTGCTGTAACTTACTTACAGTATAATACACTACAATTATACTGTAACCTCGGATTGCGAGTAATGTGGTTTGCGAGTTTTCCGCAAGACAAGCAAAGATTTTTTTAAAAATAAATTTTGACTTGAAACACAAACAAGTCTTGGTTTGCCGAGTATCATGTATCACACATGTGCTTCTTGTTTTGACGCAGAGCATCACATGATCACAACTGAAACAATGGTTTTTCTCTCTCTTGTGCTGCAGAATTGTGGGTAATCGTCTCCTCTGCTCTGTCTGAGTGCTCGTCTCTCACTGGTATAATTAACATCCGTGCACGCGTGTACTGTTTACTACCACACTGTGACCACGTGTGTGCGCGTAAAGCCTCTTTTATTTTGTGTTTGTATGTGTGTACAGTGCACGTGTATTATAACACATGTGTGTAAAGCAAAAGAAAGTTTCATTAGAGAGGTTAAAGATCCATTTTCTCTCTCTCTCTCTCTCTCTCTCTCTCTCTCGCATCATTGGACACCATGCCCCTTCACACATTCCCCTCCTCCCGTCGCCCTTACGCACACACACTCAAACTCTGCTCTGTCGCGATTAAAAGGTAAAGTGCAGGTCAATTTAATTTATGTTTACTTTACAGCAGTGATTCCGTTAGTGTTCGCTCATTCGAGTGTCAGAGATGTTTCTTCTTAATTTTCCAGATGAGCCGGAAAAGTGCAACCTTGGATTACAAGCATAATTCATTCCGGAAGCTCGTATTCCAAAACACTCATAAATCAAAGCATCTTTTCCCATAAGAAATAATGAAAAGTATATAAAGTAAAAATAAAATAAATTAACTTGCACTTTACCTTTAAAAAAGTAAAAAATAAATCCTGACAAATAAGTGTTTCCATTTGTGCACGCAGAGCATTTGCTCATTCTCTGGATCAGCCTGTCGTTATGTGTGTGCACGCGCGTAATTTGACACCGTGCCCCTTAACACACACACACACTCCCTCTCTCTCTCTCTCTCTCTCTCTCTCTCTCTCTCACCTTTATGCGCACAGCCCGCACGCAGCGGCCTTGTATTCCAAAACACTCGTAAATCAAAGCAAATTCCATAAGAAATGATGAAAACTCAAATTATTCATTCCACAGCCCCCCCAAAAAATAGATCAAAATAATTAATACAATATATAAAGTAAAAATAAAACTAATTAACCTGCACTTTATCTTAAAAAAAAAGTAAAAAACAAATCCTGACAAATAATCTGGGAGTCTGTTTTGGGGCCTTCAAAACATCTCCAGTAGCAGCCATACAGGTAAAAGTCTATTAAGAATCAAAAAAATAAAGCTAATGTTGGCGTATTGGGTAAATCTGCAAGGGCATAACAAAGAGTACCAAAGCTTTGGATGGACAGGGGACGCCAAAGCAAAAAGTATAGGACTACAGAAGCTTGATACTGTATCAGTCCCACTGTGCCACTATACAGCACCCACCACGGAAACTAATAACTCCACCAATAGATGTCTAAAACAAAAAATAAAGGACAACTCATCACACATCACATAATACATCTGGATAATAATCCAAAACCATGTAAACACAACAGGAAATAAAAAACTAATAATATACTGTATATACAGAAAGCTCAAAAGATCCGGGTACAGCATGAACAGTGTCAGGATTCTACATTCCATAGTACAAGATAACAGATAAGGAAAGAACAACAGACCAACTATCAGAATATTCTGTTGAACTCATGGGTACACAAAACACTTGAATGGGTGGAGAAGAATTATCAAGAGAGATGATAATTGCACCAGATAGCATGTCAGCCATCACTAGTCTGGAAACTGGAAATTCATGCAGACAAAATCATCTAAATAACATTTTACAAACAGTGTCAGAATTATACCAGAAGGGTTTAAGAAGTTCTTTCCTATGGGTACCAGCACATGTAGGAATAAAATGAAATGAAGAAGCCGATAAAGTAGAAAATATACAAGTGAGAAATTACCTGGAAAATATACAGGGGTTGGACAATAAAACTGAAACTTCTGGTTTTAGACCACAATAATTCATTACTATGGTGAGCCTCCTTTTGCGGCCAATACATCATCAATTCGTCTTGGAAATGACGGCACCTCCTTCAGGATACAATGTTTGAATTATTGGGTGCACATGGTCCACCAGACTGGTTCGGTAGTCCTTGGCAGTGACGCGCCCATCTAGCACAAGTATTGGGCCTAAGGAATGCCATGATATTGCAGCCCAAACCATCACTGATCCACCCCCATGCATCACGCTGGGCATGCAACAGTCTGCGTGGTACGCTTGTTTGCGGGTTCACCATACGTAACTCTCCCGGATGTGGGAAAGACAGTGAAGGTAGACTCATCAGAGAACAATACATGTTTCACACTGTCCACAGCACAAGATTTTCGCTGCTAGAACCACTGAAACCAATGTTTGGTATTGACACAAGCGCCCAAAGGTTTAGCTATATCAGTCCCGCAATGTACATTGAACCCGTGGAGAACAGTTTTGGTGGAGAACAGGAGAGTTGAGGTCCACATTTATTTCTGCAGTAAGTTGGGCAGCTGTGGATTTATGTTTTTTGGATACAATCCGGGTTAGCACCCGGACATTCCTTTCAGACGGCTTCCTCTTGCGTCCACAGTTACTCCTGTTGGATGTGGTTCGTCCTTCTTGGTGGTATGCTGACATTACCCTGGATACCGTGGCTCTTGATACATCACAAAGACTTGCTGTCTCGGTCACAAATGCGCTAGCGAGACGTACACCAACAATTTGTCCTCTTTTGAACTCTGATATGTCACCCATAAAGTTGTGTGCATTGCAATATTTTAAACAAAACTGGGCTATTAGTCTGCTAATTAAACCTTCACACTCTGCTCTTACTAGTGGAATGTGCAATCAATGAAGACTGGCCACCAGGCTGGTCAAATTTAGCCATGAAACCTCCAACACTAAATTGGCCAGCGTTTCAGTTTAATTGTCCAACTGAAAAATGTATAATAAACAAATGAAACTGTTTTAGCAGATAAAATCTAATACAGTCATTTTAATCTTCTTTTGCACGTGCTGTTACATGGAATATCTGATGTTCCGCACTCCAATACAGCAGGAGGTAATGCACTAATAAGCCATCAAAAGAACCTCAAAGAAGAAAAAACTGACTGCGTGATGTTTTATAATAAATGGGTCATGGAGCTGATAACTGGTAGTCAAAATGCCTTCAAATCTGGAGATGCGGTGGCCCTGAAGACAGCTAGGGCCAAACTGACTCGAGGCATCAAGCAAGCAAAGAGACAGTACTCCAAGAAAGTAGCCCATCGCTTCAGAAACACACGGATCCTGTGGCACGGGATACAGACCATCACAGCACAGAAACGCCCACTTCCTCCCGGCGACCAGGTGAGGACTCTCTCCCCAGACAGCATGAGAAGATTCTTCCTCAAGATCAACTCACGCAAGGCCCCGGGTCCTGACAACATTCCTGGCCACGTTTTAAGAGACTGTGCAGGGGAACTCACGGATGTCTTTACGGACATTTTTAACATCTCTCTGAGTCAGGCTGTTATCCCCACATGCTTCAAAACTACCACCATAATCCCAGTATCAAAGAAAACATCTCCCTCTTGTTTTAACGACTTCCACCCAGGTGTACTTACTCCCATCATTATGAAGTGCTTTGAACGGCTAGTCATGCAGCAGATCAAGTCTGCCCCCCAGCCCCTCACTGGACCTCTTCCAGTTTGCTTATCGGTCCAATCACTCAACCGATGATGCCATTACTATGACCCTCCACTCAGCGCTCACCCACCTGGTAAACAAAGACTCTTATGTTCATCGACTTCAGGTCAGCGTTCAACACGATCATCCCACAATAGCTCACTCACAAACTGATCCAGCTGGGTCTCAACACATCTCTGTGCAACTGGCTGCTGGACTTCCTGACTGGCAGACCTCAGGCAGTACGGGTCGCCAATAACACTTCCAGCTTCATCACTCTGAGCACAGGGGCCCCCCAAGGATGTGTACTAAGCCCCCTCCTCTTCACGCTGTTGACCCATGACTGCACACCATCGCACAACACCAACCTCTTCATGAAGTTTGCGGACGACACGACTGTGGTGGGTCTCATTAACAACAAAAATGAGACTAACTACATGAGTGAGGTGAGCTGCCTGGCCAGGTGGTGCACAAACAACAATCTCTCCCTGAATATGGAAAAGACATAGGAGATTGTTGTCGAGGAGAGCACACACCCAGCACTCTCCTCTGACCATCAATGGTGCGTCCGTGGAGAGGGTGAGCAGTTCATGGGTGTGCACATTACAGAAGATCTCTTCTGGTACAACAACACGGCAGCACTAGCCAAGCTCAGCAGCATCTCTACTTTCTCCATAACCTGAGAAGAGCCAGAGCCCCGACACCCATCATGCGCACCTTCTACAGAGGCACCATCAAAAGCATCCTCACCAGCTGCATCACTGTGCTGGAAGACGCTCCAGCGCATAGTGAGAGCAGCTGAGAAGATCGTTGGTGTCTTTCTCCCCTCCCTCCAGGTTTTTTACAACACCCCGCTCACACTCTCAGTATCGCCCGTGACCCTACCCACCCAACTCAGAGCTTCTTTAGCCTGCTGCCATCAGGGAGGAGACTAAGGAGTCTTCAGGCTAGGACAAGCAAACTGAAGGACAGCTTCATCCATCAGGCAATCAAAGTTGACTTTGACTTTGAATGTGCATCGTACAGTTTGTTCTGCATCTAAAGGAAAGATCAGTGTAAACAATGGAACAGGTTAATTATTGGATCTGGTTATTATCTGTGTGTGTATTCTGATAATGCACTGTGATTGTGTTTGTGCATGTGTTTTTTGAGTGTACAGATTATATTATACATTTTTAGGCTGCTCCTTCATGATCAGTGGTTGTAATTGTTTTGTTTTGCTTTGTGTGTAAAACAAATTACTGCTTTCTGAAGAATACAGAAAAAACACTCCATGTTGAAGTCCATGAAATAAATATATGATTCTTTACCTTTATCTACCTTTAGTCTCAGCTAAAAGGACTATTCACATGGGATTAGTATTACCTGGGGACCTCATGTGATTTAGAAATTACCCCCCACATCTGTGTTTCGTGTTGCGCATTTGCACAGAATGAGCTACGCCTGCGATTTTACTCACATTTACTTACTTATCTCCCGGATATGATGTTTTTCATAAAAATAAATATTACATTTATATTACATTACATACTATATATTATATTTATATTACAAATATTACATTTTATACAAATAAAGCCCTTTTCACAATTTTAATTCTTTCTGCACATAGTATTGTGGTATGGTGTATAGTGATATGACACAGAACCCAAAATACTTTCACTCGATCGCAGCCTCCATTCTGCACAAAAGATGAATAGAAATGTGCAAAGGACACAAACATATTGACAAATCCTGGCCAAATCAAATGGGACTAATATCTTTACTTTAATA
>JAAGKR010010278.1:0-23356 GCA_011419295.1 Clarias macrocephalus | reverse complement strand
AATGGAGTGATGGACAAGTGAGTGGCACCATGGAGCATGTGCCTGATGAGAATATGTCTAATTAGTGTTGTGCCAGAGTGAGGGGGTAAGAGAGAGATTCAGACGGGTGTGTGTGTGTGTGTGTCTGTGTGTGTGTGTGTGTCTGTGTGTGTGTGTGTGTGTGTCTGTGTGTGTGTGTCTGTGTGTGTGTGTCTGTGTGTGTGTGTCTGTGTGTGTGTGTCTGTGTGTCTGTGTGTGTGTCTGTGTGTGTGTCTGTGTGTGTGTCTGTGTGTGTGTCTGTGTGTGTGTGTCTGTGCGTGTGTCTGTGCGTGTGTCTGTGCGTCTGTGTGTGCGTCTGTGTGTGTGTCTGTGCGTGTGTGTGTTGTAGGAAAATAATCAACAATGGGCTGGTGTAGTGTGACCTGATGCAAAGGAAAGGTCCTGTTCCCGTCCAAAAATGTAGTATTTTCATATAACAGCACATTTATCATTCCACACCCCGAGACACACTGAGCAACAACAAGCCAGGGGACAGTTTTCATCATATGAGGTCACATTAGGGGGAAATCCGACCAATACAAAAAGCAATATTTTATTTAAAAAAAAAATTTTGGGAGACCCATCAATATTTAAAATGACTAAAAAGTGAATTTTGCAGAATCTATGACCTTTTTTCTTTTTTACATTTTGGAAGAATTAGGAAATTACACTTTTTAAAATGTGTTTGTGTTTTTTTGTTTTTCTGTTAAGTCTAATGTTATCGCAGGGATCATGTGTTTCCTCTCTCTCTCTCCTCTTAGGGGTTAATTTAGTAATACTTGAGAACGAACTAGAAAAATATAGGATCATTCCAGGGCTCGGTACTGAAAAAGCACATTTTAATATGAGGGGCGATCAAGACCAAACGGGACCTTTGACTGTACAGAATAAGAGAGGTTAAACTCCCTGTATTTCTCTTTCTATATAATCCCCTGCTACTCTAACACACCTATCCGGCATTTCACTAGTGCTTGTATACCATCAAGGTAGAAAGTTTTCTCAGTACACCGGAGCCATGATCGAACTGTCTGAAACACTGGCCTCCCAGGAACTCCTTTAATGGCACAAACATGTGGAAATGGCTTGGAGCGAGGTGTAGGAGCTGAGTTCCTGTAATGTGCACATAGTGCCGGTAAATGAATGTGTGTACATTTCTTTCAGACAGATGCGTCTCTTTTGCTGTCATATAAGGTGTTGCGCTTACTGAATGTTCACGGAAATGGCTGCAGCGGGCTGTGAGTCACCCCGGCCGGGATCGTCACTGGCAGACGAACAAATGCTTTCACCATTCACATGTTTTCCTGCATCTTATCACCGGACTGTGCTTGAAGTCTTCTGTAAATGTCAGTTTTGCACCTTCATTAATATGGATTATCCATTATACAAGTCTGTAAATGAGCTGTTACTATAGAACTGATACCATATCAGAATGAGTGCATCGACCTCAGCACATGTGGTTTGTTTTGAATAGAACTCGGAAATCAATACTTGTGATATCGCATAACAAAATGAATTCACAGGCCGTAAACAAGCGTGAAGACTGCGCCATTTCCGTTGAACCGAGGTGGGAGTCCAGGCTCTGATGGAGTCCCTCTTCCTCAAATTGAGCCCTGTCTAAATTTGGAATCCAAAACATAAACAAAAAAAAAAAACACACATAAGCACAGATACAGTATAAACACACCCTGGTTTCATTTTATTCGGCTCGGTGTCTAGAACTGGCTCCCTAACAGTGTCTGAGGGTTACTATGAAACACTGATACTTTAAACTCGCTGATTGATTTCGACTCTGCACACGGAGTCACACAGAGTGCAGACTCCGCACTATCCGGCTCCATCTGGATCAGCCCGAGAACAACAAATTTATAGCAAACCACTGCTAAGCTTCACAGAGAGACGACGCAGAGCACTGACAGAGAACACCCTCGAGTGAATACTAGTGCTTAATCATGCAGTTTTTATACTGTGGAACATGGTGTGTTATACACATTGGCAGGACTTTAGATCTCAGAGATGTAGACCAGACCGTTTCTCTGACACGCACCTTCTCACATCACAGTGTTCTAAACAATATGTTACATAAGTCCTAATGTACTTTTCATGTTTGTAACTGAACTTGGTAGGTCACTTTAAGATTATTTACCTTTTTTTTTTTTTTTTTAAAAGATTTGGATTTTTAACAGTTTAAACACAGGTTTTGTTGAGTTCTCGAATCCGATGGTTCTGAAGGTGTTGGTTAATTTTCTCCAACAGCATCTCTGCCTTTAGTACTGACTGGAAACCTGTACTTTAACTAAACTTGCAGTGATCAGCTGTAACATCATGACCACTGACGGGTTAACTGAACAACTCTGATCATCAGCTAAACACCAGCAAACTGGTGAGAGGATGATGGGCAACCAAGGCTCAGTCATGCGCACGGGCACCAAAGGTCATGCTGTCTGGTATTCAAAAAATATATATATATATATTTTTTTTTAAGTCAATGCTGGCTGTGATAGAAAGGCACCGGAATAGAGCAAACCCAAGACTGCTACCCCGGCCTCCAAACTCCCCAGATCCCAATCTGATCGAGAATTCCTGTGAAGCACCAGAATGTGTTTTGGACAGAAAAAAAATGTGGTTTGGACAGCTTTTTATTACCTTAAGAAATTATTAATTTATCATTTAAGAACTGCATTTTATATTTACTCGGGTTATCTTTGTGTAATATTCAAATTTGCTCGATGATCTGGAGCTATTTAGTGTGACGGATTATGCACAAAAAAATAAAAAAGAAGGGGCAAAAACCTTTTCACAGCACTGTACATGGGTTTAAATAACGTACTGTGTTTTTAATCAAGAAAAGCTTCTAATCAGCGATATGATAACGAAGTGATCATCGGTAAGGGTTTGGTGATGAGTAAAGTTTGACTCAAGGTTCTGCTCAGTTTTTTTTTTTCACGTCTCTTTACAAAGAAGCTCTGATGAGGAACCAGATGTTCATACCTTTGGTCTAGTACACACTGTACATGTGCCTGCTTGTCTCTCTCTCTCTCTCTCTCTCTCTCTCGCTCATTCACTGACAGTGACACGGATAATTAGTTATGTAAAGAATAAAACAAGACGGTAAGTTGTTCTAGGACGCTAATCAACAACAAATCAATAAGCGTGCCACAGGAATACACACACTATTATTTTATCTCGCTTTTCTTTTATCTTTATTATCTTATTGTCTTTTTTTTTCTTTATGAATAATTCTATCATCTTTCAAGACACATGAAGCCATGCAACAGATTCAGTACAAAGCACCATTTACCGGCTCCTGCGTACATGCTTTATCAGACGCCATGATTGTCTACTGTCATTTTGATTGACAGCGGAGAGAGTATGCCATGCTTTCTATTTCCCCAGACGGCATGGCCATTTTGGTCTTTTGTCTTCTGCCCTCCTGGCCGCAGGTGGTTACGACATTGTCAGGATTCAAACGTGCCTCCTCCAGATGATATGGCAAACATCATGAGTTGTACCAATCAGTGGTTATGCTTACTCGCCCTCTGTCTCATGGAGACTGTTTTCAAAGACCTTCAAAGCGATTAACCGAGTTAGATTTTTGCGTCTGTGAACACATACGGTGTGTGATAATATTGAGGAAAGATCATAAAAGATTTCTTTTCAAGACATTTAACATTTTGCTCCTGTACTACTGCGTTTAAAGAAACAATTGCAGTTTGGCATTTATAATGTAGGGAGAATAACGATTGGGTAGTATGATGTAGCATAATGCAAAGTGCAGTGAAGTTGATTATTTCCCTAGAACAGAACATCACTTTTTTTTTTTTATTCTTCACTCACTCACTCATCGTCTGTACCACTTAATCCTGTATTCAGGGTTGTGGGGGCCTGGAGACTTGGGGCACGAGGTGGGGTACATCCTGGACAGGGTGCCAATCCTTTGCACGGCACTCGCACATATACACACTCATTCACACACTACAGGCAATTTGGGAACGCCAATTAGCCTTATCCGCATGTCTTTAGACTTTGGGAGGAAACCCACCAAGCACGGGGAGAACATGCAAACTCCATGCACACAGAGGTGGGAACTGAACCTGGTCGGGAGTTGAACTCAGACCCTCTGACTTTTCCACGCACTGCACACTGTGTGTGGTATGTTGGAGCTTTTCTCTTCCGATGTGAAACAGGAGGGAGCAGAGCTAATACTCGAGCCAAATTCTCCTCCTCATCACCATGCACCAAAGCCCCGTCACTCAGAGCATCTCGAACCCTGCAGGCATAAAGTATAGACGGGATGAAACGAACGCTCTGCTTTTGGTTATTAATAATTGCCCAGTTAAAACTATGTGCAAAACTGCAAATGTTTGCTTTGATGATTTGCAGGGTCTGGAAAAATATCTCCTAATATTATACAGAGAAGTGAGCCAAAAGTATTAGAGGGAGCTTTTGGAAATCGACTGGAGCATCAGACAGGCCGGGCTGGAGGGTTCAGCGAGGTCTGATCTGATATATGGCTCGCTTGATGGACTGGATTTGCCTAGCTATAATTTATGAGCACGATGGCACCAAAGCAAAGCAAAGCATATATTTAAGCGGCAATCAATTACGATCCATTTATAGACTTGTATATTTACTACCGTTACCAACAACAATGCGTGTGAACTGAACTGAGGATTCTGTCCCAGTCCATATTGGTAGTGTAAACCTAAAAAAAAAAAAAAAATAGAAGTCATGTTTATAGACTAACCGGTAATGCAAGAGAAGCGCCAGTGCTTGGACCCCTAGCGATAACACACTTTAATAACTAAATATAGAATGTTCCAGACTCCAACATTAATATATTTAGCTCGGACTGAAGCGTTTGATGAATAGGTGTCAAGATTCTTACGATCTTTTGGTTTTATTTAGCTAGCTGAAATAATACCCAAAATTGTTTACTCTTTTAGTTTGGTATATTGTTCAAGGGGACGTCACTGTGCTTGTGTGGGTTTCCTTCAGGTTCTCAAGTTTCTTTCCAAAAGCAAGTAAGCAATTGAACCGGCTAAACTAAATTGCTCATAGGCGCTGTTGAGTGTGTGTGTGTGTGAGTGTGTGTGTGCGTGTGTATGCATGTGTGCGCGTGTGTAAGCGTGTGTGTGTGTGTGTGTGTGTGTGTGTGTGTGTTTGTGTGTGTGTGTGTGTTTGTGTGTGTGTGTGTGTTTGTGTGTGTGTGTGTGTTTGTGTGTGTGTGTATGCAAGTGTGTGTGTGCTGTGTGTGTGTGTGTGTGGTACCCTTTGCTGGAATGGTGTCCCATCTGGGATAAATTCCCTTGCTTGTTTCCACTGTCCTCAGAACAAATTTCTAACCCAGTGCCTATAATTATAAATGTAAGCAAAGACAAAACATTACACCCGTTGTAAAATATAGTCACTTAATGATCAATGGGTATCTTTTGTGACTGGCGGTTTTGAGCTTCTTACAAAGATTGATGACATTCTTCAGAATACCTGTATATTTTGCTCAATATCCTGGACTCCTCTGCCAAAAGGTCATGTTTTGTCTGTAGACTGAGCTTTCAATTACCCCAAATAAACATTCACTTCAACACAGAAAATGGTTGCAGGAAAACAAAATCAGTGCTCAACCAGAGTTATCTCAGTCTCCAGATTTGAACCTTGCTGAAACTTTGTGTTAAGGATCACAAATGTCCAAGTGTCTCTGTGAACATTTCCGACCTTGTTAGACTTGTTAGACATGGGGTGCCAATAATTTTGAAACCAGTCGTAAACCAGTTCTAAACGCAGTGGTAGCTACAGGATACAGTATCTCCATTCTCAGCGCAGCATCCCACTTTATTACATTTTATGTTGCTTTAAAGTAAAGGAAAGTTTATTATCCAGGAGTTAATTGTATAATATGGAAATATTTACTTGTAATTAGTACAAAATGATTCTGCTGAATTTTGCTCAATCACAAGTAGATCACATAATAGCCGGTGTGTAAACAGTGTCTGCTTTTTTTTTTTTTTTTTTGTAAGTGTAAAAGATTTTATCATAAAGCTATGACGGACATAATTAGATGCAGGAGAGCCGCGAGTAAACAGCTTCTATGTCATCTGAACGAAATGGACAGAATAAAATGTCCAATTAAAAAGTATTTTCTCATTCTGTAAAATTACAGGCAATAACAGGAGATGGAAGATGGGAAAGATAGGACGTGGCATGGAAATTCCTGGATTCTTGGTGTGGCTAGTGCAGAGTGAAGCAAATAAAATGCTGAGAGCTCACTATTGCACAATGTCCCAAACATGACATAAAAACTCGTGTCTTTCCAGGGTTCCAAGGGTTTTGCAATTTGATCCAATGTGATCCAGTTTCTTCATCACATTTTACTTGCCAGTGAGTAATCGCAGGGAATTTACCATATGAAGCAGAACATGCGGCATAAAATGTTGGATTTCCCTGTTTTTCCAATTTATTCCTCTTACCGTCAAGTTCTAAGGTAGTTTTACTTTTGTGTCAAACCAAACCATGAATACAAACTTACAGAAGGAATTGCTGAGAGTAGAATTCTGATTAATACGTTTTCATGGCATTGGTGCTAAAAAGTGTGTCGTCTATGTGTATTGTCATCTACAGTATGCGTAGTGGTATTTTTTTTTTTTTATATCAATATTTCAATGGGCTTAACTGTCATCGATTTAGATTCCACATGAAAATACATAAACCTGATGAAGTGCATTATTCTAAAAATGCAAAAATAAGATCCTTTGAGGGGAAAAAAACGTAATTTTACATGGAATGCTTTAATTTAAGCAATAGTTTTACAGATCATATGCTTTTCGAAGCTTGGATCAATTTTATCATCAATACTCATAAAGAAATGTGAATCATTTCCATGTTACATGATGATTGTTTGAAGCGAGATCATAAAAAGCTGAGAAATGCCCGTACACATACAAAATCATCTGTCCAAAGCGGCTGAAGTTAGCAACTTGAGATTTGTAAGGAAGCAAGATTGGTCACTTCCGTGTTGCATAAACTTCAGAAGCTTTTTGGCACACAGTTTCGTTAAAAAATAAATAAATAAATAAAAATCTAATCAGCACCAATACTGTGTTTTGGCCATTTACGTCCATGTTCACCTTAATCGTAGCTTCAGTGCATTTTGAAACCTCCTCAGGTTCCTCTGCGTGTTTCGGAATGAAATTTCACCCAATCCAAGCAAATAGTTCAAGCACGAGCAGTATCTCTATTCTTTCAGTTTAGTTCGATTATATATGAGTCAATGAATAAATAAGAAATCTACACCACTTCCGTGCTGATTCATTTGGTGGATGTGTAACCGCAGCGTTTATTAGGGAAGAGGATAGTCAGTCAATATGAAAGTTTAGTGTGTGTGTGGGTGTGTGTGTGTGTGAGTGGGAGTGTGGTAAGAAGACCAACTGTTTATGCTAGTTATCTTCCACCCCTGCTGAGTGATTTGTGCAATATGGCTTTGCGCCACCTAATCTATGTACTGAAACAACAGGAACAGGAAATGTAATTTAACTGTCAATAACTAATGTAACTAATGTCTAAGGCTTGGCTCGAGGGGATGTTATGATGTGATGCCACCCAGGCTTGTAAAACTGTAAAAACTCCTGTGATCTAACCGGTTCTTTATCAAACGACTGATCAGAGAAAGGCAACGATTAATGTACTTAGGATGCGGTTCACCAGAAATACAGGTTATCATCAGTGGCATCAGTTCACATTGAATCAGTTCCGATTTCAGGAATATGCAAAGAGCATCACAACTGGATCTGCAATACCAAGGGGTGTTTGGGTGGAACATAGTTACTGTATTTGGTTCCTGGGGAGTGAGCACTTGAAACATGTTGTTATAGAGAAAAGCTCTTGTTTTAGGGTTCCACATAGGAACAAGAACCAGTTAGGATTGTACTGTAGACTTGTCTAAAGCAGGAAGTTTAAACTCGTTATCACAGACGATCATCAAGTCAGTCAATCATCTTGTTTCTTTTTAACCCCATTCTATCCTAATTTGTTCATTTACGAATTCCCAGCTGCTCCATCTTTACTCCTACCCTGCAGGGGAGTGGACAGATTATTATACAGTATAGTGTGCTATAAATGACCAATTACACACAGCTATACGAGGACGTTATTTATAACCGCACTATCCAGTGTCCACCCAAATAGGTACAGTATGGCTTCCCTTTTTGACTCTGGATCCTTTCAAGGCCATGGCTGTGGCATCGTCAGGAATTGACCACGTGCTCCATTTACATTTACCGCTTTTGCCAGAAGCTCTTATCCAGGGCAGCGTGTATTTATCCGGTTATATTTGACGTCTGAGCAGTTGGGAGCTGAGGGTGTTGCTCAAGGACCCAACAGTTTCACCTTGATTGGGTTGGGTTTTGAACTTTCAATCAGTAGGTCAATTTCTAACTGCCCCAGTTAGACAAGGTGACCACTTTTCTCTTGCGCCATTTCCCAGGAACCCAAGGAACGAGGTGGAAATTTCTAGATTCCCGTCCATGATAAAGTATTATAAAAGTCTCCCAAGTGTGAAGCCTGGATAGCACAAAAGCAGTTGTCGTCCAGAACGTCAGTCGTTTTTTTTTTTTTCTTCTATTTTTACAGCTCTAGAATCTTTATTAATTTCATTGAAAAGCATGGAATTTTTTTTTGTGGCCTGGTCAGTTTTGAAATCAACAAGTTCCTCTGGTGTGCTCGAAATACGATTCTACTTTAACCCTCACTTACAGCCCACCTCTATTTGTAGGGCTCTATATAGAAGCATTAGATTCCATCACATGACAAACTAAAGAATTCTAGATTTAGCCTTTGTATTGGATCATATTCCATTAATGCTTTTCCAAATTAGTTTTTTTGTTTGTTTGTTTGTTTGTTTGTTTGTTTGTTTGTTTGTTTTTTGGAATGGTGGATCCCATATTGTTAGAATCCAACCTTCAGTCATTGTTAGTAACTTCTTTATCCTGATTAATGCATTATCCTGCATGACCGTACACAGACTGATGTACTTCATAACTGTTTAGCCTGATAGATGGAATGTGTTGGAAGCTGTTATTGGCAGTCATACACACACTTGTATCTGGATAATTCCGGTTTTATATTGGGACTTGCTAAATACATGTCATATTTTTGTCGTCCTGCATGTTTATCAGATAATAAGTTGCATAACGGGTTATTTGAAAACTACACAATGTAGAAAAAAATATTGGACAAGGTTGTGCATATTGATGACAAACTAGTTTATTGTCTTCTTAAGAACTGAGCCCTCATCGGCTTGTCGCCAAGAAGCTTAAAGTGGAGCAAAGAGACTCTACAGGTGTATTATAGCTCAACATTCTCAGTTGTCAGAGTGCCATTAAACCAAAAGGGGAAAAAAAAAAAAAAAACAGATCTGGCCTTAGTTTTATAACGGGGTAACTGTGTCAGCGAAAATGCAATGAGGTAGCTGCAGTGCCCTCGGTCCTGAATTGTAAACCGATAATCACTGGCTGTTCTGTTTGACTTCCACAACAGATAAGTGTTTCTTTTATAGCAGTGAACCACAATGGCCAGTGTGTTCATTTATGAGGCCGTCATTGTTGAGAAGCGTCCAGTGTTGGAGACGTTATTTATTCCAGCATACATCAGAGCTTCATTAATGTAAATAGCCAGCGGCAGGCGGGCACGTGGGCATAAACATGAGTGAACAGTCAAAGAATTCTCTTATTATTATTACTCAACAGACATGAGGCAATTTCCATATAAAACCCTTGGGCCCCTGAAAACCCGCCACTGCCAGCCGTACAGGGACCAACGAGAGCCAGGCGAGTCGAGCTGCTGACCTCACGCATGTGAAAATGTTTATAGCGAAGACTTCCAAGCGCCGCTCCAGCTTATGAGCTCATCCGGTTACGGCGAGGCCGAGACAGAGCAGATCACATTCTTCAGGTTGATCGTAAATGTTCACGCAAAGTCACGCTGACGGATCACCGCGTAAGCGACTAAATGGGCCGGGGCTAGTAGAGTCCGCACTGAGACGAGACAGTGGGCCTGAGTGAGACACGAAGCTTCCCATCTGTTACAAGCGGACAGACGGAGGGAGATCAACAGTGATTTAAATAGCGCCAGGGAGCCACATCCTGGAAGAAGAGATGAACGAGTGTGTTTTAATAGACACCTTCCTTTTTTATACAGCTGCCAGGAGTAGCATTCTGTGTAGAGGAATTAGTGTTGGGAAGATGTTTCAGGCACCACGCAGACGGGTTCCTATATATACGGTAGTCACTAAGAAACAAGCTTAAACAGCTTCGCTGCTCATATTAGAATTGGACTGTACATGAACTGGGTGAAGATCAGCGCAGGGTATGAATTAAAAATTTCAGAGGGGAACAGATTATGTGTTCCAAATGGACACACATCCGGTAGACGCTTCTTTAAACAAAACTTGTGGCGACTGGTTGAGACTAGAGATGTGTTTGGAACTTGCAAGAAAGGCTGTGGGCTAGAATTTTAGACTTTCCTGATAGTGTGAGTGGGTGGTTGGACGAACATGAAGCTTATGGGGGGGGAAACAACAACCCGCATGACTTCATTCCAGTGCAGCAGTCGTACTTAAACCTGTTCTGAGCACTGTAGTGGTTCAGCCGCTATATCACGTCAACTTCAGTCATGGCTGTTAAGTAGCTGATTAGATAAATGAGATAAAATGTGCGGGAGGAGGGTGACAGGGGGTCCTCCGGGACTTGTACTGATTTATTGATGGTTGCATTGATTATTTCTTAGTAACTGTCTTGTCTGGTCACAGTGATATCAACTAGGATGATAAAATATTGTGTGTATTTTGAGCCAACTGATTTCTCATTATTGAGGGAACGAACAAGGACATATCGTATAATAACGGCTATACTCATGGATACATTTCTTCGTCAAAATAAGAAAGTTGAGTTTTGACAATGACATTATTGGCCACATTATTGCCCCCCTAACACGTCCAGCATGCCAAGCTGCCTCTAAACGCCGTTGAATAGTCTGATGACTTATCGTGTGTAACCCTGGACTACCAGCAACAATAGTAGTGGCAGGATTTTCTGTACGATTTCTCAAACCATGTTATCAAACTGGTCCTTCTTTCTTGGCGTTGTCGCTCTCGGGCTTCCAGACCCAGAAACGGCAGTGAAGCCGATTGTTCGGAATCTGTTCCACGGTATTCCTGGCAACTTCAGACCGTCTGGTGATGTCTGCTTGTGTTGTGAACCTGATGTCCCTCTCTATGCTAGTATTGCCTAAACGGGGGAGAATAGTGTAAAGGCAAAATCTGAATATTTTTCTTACTTTTGAAACCAAGACACGTCAGCTGGATGTAATCACATGTGCTCAGCATTACCTAGAATATGTGAGTTAGGTTATCCATGATAAAGCAGCACTCTATTGAGCATGATGATCATTTTAGCTTGGAAACTGTATCATGAATTAGATTTGTTTTTTTTTTAAACAAAGAAATCTGTATGAGCTCGAGTGATGCAGCTGAGGTCAAGAAACTGTTGGAGCCAAAATTCCCCCTAGTAAGGACTTTATACCCTCATCAGTAAATCCAGAGCCTATTCCAGAAACACCCTGGATGGGACAAGTCTGTCATAGTGCATGAAGTATATACATTCACACCTGCCAATCCACATTTAGTGGGTGGGATGAAACTCGTAGGGAAAAGGCGAGACCCTGGACAGAAACCGCACTCAAATAGTAACACAAGCTTGGGAAGATCAGGGCCTTCACAGTACAGTTTATTTGGATTGTTATTGGGTTTGTATTAATCTGACAGGTCAAATAAGATAATAGTATGCTCTTGAATAAATATAATAAGTTGTAATTTCCCCTACAGTAATAAACCCTGGCTGTGCTGGCTAGACCTCATGGCATCCCACTTGATTGCTAAAACCAGGCATTGGAGGACGTTTAAGGATTCTAAGTGTAGGGTAGACAGTAGCTCATTTTGCTGTTGACAAGAAAGAACAGAAAAGGCAAGACTCGTTTTCAGATGCATATCTTACACAGATCTTTATTGTCCCTTTAATTATGTTCTCTTTATACAGGAAACAGATTTACAAGCTCACGTCAGACTTCAAACATCAACACATCTTTGTCTTTTATACAAACCATATCTCAATCTATTCTTGTGACTTTTTTTTCCCCATCCAACATTCATTTTTCCCTTTCTTTCCACATGCTTTTTAGCCTTCGTAAACACCACTCACTGGCTTTTCACCAGTGAGGCCAACGCTCGTGCTTTGTTCGGGATACTGCGATAAAACACAACGAAAAACGTGTGATTAAGCGCAGCATCTAGAATCAAAGTCAGACTTTTTCTTTCTCAATGCAATTCAGAATTCTCATAGCCAACATATCTTAATCCCTCACACGACGTACATTAGTTCCTCGCCAGCGATTTCAGTGAACTCTTCTGTTTATACAAGCATTTACACGCCATTGTACAAGTAAAGCTCCATGCAAGATGCTACATTGAAAATTCATCAGATTCCTGTCGGGAGTTAGCTTTCTTTCTTTTTTTTCTTTTTTTTTTAAAAAAAAAAAGAAAGAAATAGCCAACATGGCTCAGTTTGAATTTTACATGAGTAAAATAAAATACCACATATCCTGATCTTGACAGTGTACAGAAATCACAAATTGACTTTGATTTCTTTTGGTTTTTAAGAACAACAAATAGATTTAAATTAATGCTGGTTTTCCGAATCAGGTACAATCCATACAGCAAAGTGTCGAGCTGATAAAACAACAGATACTAATTCAAGAGGAATGTACTGAAATTCAACACCTCCAGTAGACTTTTCTTATTTTGATCATTGCTTTTCTTGGTGGCTGTTCTTTTTCCTCTTACTGAAGATTTTTCAGCGGAAAGCTACAGTGCTGATTCAATGAAAATAAAAATAAAAAACAGAAGAGCTACAGTAAAATTTTGATTTGGAATATATATATATATATATAAAAAAGTTTACATTTAATTACAAACCAAATTAATAATAATACAATAATACCAAACTAACAGTAAACAGGGCTTGTGTGTCCTCATGCTCACTCTCTGACACTCGTCATTGAGTGAAAGCATGCACTTGTGTGTTAAACATAAATGCCATCAACCCTTGAGAATACTGTGTCTCCCTGGTTCGGATTTGCGCCCCATGAGTCGTCTTGGAGTGTGTGTGTGGGGAGATTAGAGAGGATATAGCTGCCATTGGGGACAGTAACACGAAACACTGCTGCGGAACCACACGGGTCCCGACACACACATAAATACAAGTCCGCTCTTACAAGTCCGAGCTTAAAGTCCATGTGGAGCCTGAGAGCTCCCTATACCATGGTTTCCTTCCTTTTGCCCAGAGAGCAGAGTATGCGCTTGTCCTTTTTAGATTTCCTTGGCGAGCTGGATGACGTGGGCGACGAGGATGAGGAGGAAGATGATGACGAAGAGGATGATGTGGAGGTGGTGGAGGAGGTGGGGCTGGGAGGTTCGTGGCTTTGAGGCTGGTTCTCGTCAGTCTCCTCCATGTGGACGATTGCGGAGGCTGTGGAGGCGCGGCGTTCAGAGCAGGGGTCAGTGGAGACTTCGCTCTGGACGACCGACATGGCGCTATGCAGGCAGTTCAGCCACTGCTGCTTATGGAATATGTCGTTGACTTGAAGTGTGTGCGACTGACCCTGTGCCGGGTCCTGGAAACGCACACGGAAGATGTTCTTGGCTGCAAGACGACAGAAAGTGGTGTTAAAATAAGATGAAATAAAGTCAGCACTTGTTAAGTAATCAAGCCTCTTAAATCAGCCCTAATAAGAAAACAAGTGGGAGGCTCACCTTTGTCTGAGTTGCTGAAAGCCCCTCTGAAGGAGCCGCCCATGCGCACATCTCCGTCCTGTAGGTCCTCCAGCACCAGGTCCTGCACTGGAATGGGCTGACGGTACACCTGGAAACACTGACGTTCGTTCCGGATCACGGGCCGCGTCAGCACCAGTACTTCGGTAAACAGGAACACGTGTAGCTTCTGCAAAGGAACACACAAGGGTTTGGTTTAAAAAAAAAAAAAAACGGCTACCTGGATATCATGAAGAGAATGAATCATGGGTCAAAGTGTTAGTCATAACTGACATAAGATCTGTTCAGAGAGCGATAAAGTTTAATTGCAAAAAAAGTGTGAACGTGCGAGACTCACCGTGCCACTCTTGTTGCGCAGTTCGCCGTGACAGAGCAGGCTCTTGCACTGCTCGATGCGTGGATCTTTCTGTTTGTCTTCCAGGTACTCCAGTTTATCTATGTAGTACTGGCACTCCGACTCGCCTTTCTTCATGTTTATGTCGGAAAGCACATCTTGGATAATGCTGACCTGTGAACGTGCAAACACACACCATCATTTTTAAGCTCACTCCTCAGTTTCTAAGAATTCCCTACAGATATAGTGTGCGTTTGGAAAATCTCTCTCGAGTGTACTTACAGCTGTCTCAAGGCTGGCAGTGTCTGGGTGTTCAGGGGGCGTATGTCTAAGGATCGCCTTCAGCAGGAGCGGGTATTTGACCAGCCGTGATCGCGGGACGTCGAGGAAGCTCCACAGGTCGAGCTTTCTGCTGAAGGGTGACTCAAGGCAGCGCTGCAAGAAGTCCTGCACTTTTGGATCCTGCTTTTTCTGGTCCAGCAGGGCTTTGGCTGCCAGCTGGTTGCTGCAGTATGCCCGGTATGCATTCAGCCTGGGCAGCTATAAGAGGTAATAGAGGGTCATTAATTCAAAGTCACACTAAAAAGAGGCTCTACAAACACTGTGAAATTAAGAAAGACGAGTCTTACCCAGTCGACTACGATCTGGCCGATCTCTCCGACTGTCCCATCGGGGCCCGTTGCTCTGGCTAGCTGCGCCAACAAATCTGACAGAAGAACAAGAGAAGGTGTTAGGTGCCCTGAATGTCAAACACAAAGCCAAAGTCAAGACGAGAGAAATGGATTGTTGTGCTCACCTTCATGAAGCGGGATGTACGCATCCAGATCTCCAAAGATGGCAGTCAGCTCTTCTTCGGACATGATCGATAGTTTCAACATTGGGTCGTGGTATGCCTGATAAAAGATAAAGCCGATCGGTTAATAACAGTCGCATGGTAACATGATTCAGTAACTAAGTAGAGCTAAACTCAACATGTTACACAACGTGTTTGTATTCTTACAAGTGTTAATCCGTAATCAGTACTAACCTTGCGGGCAAGCTGAAGGTCCTCGATCAGGTCATGCTCACCTCGAGACAGCTCGAATATTGCCTGTGTGATTACAAATAAAAACAAGGAGGTTATTTTGGACATGGTACATTTGCTGCCAAAACAAATGCCAAGAACCCTGAATAATTCAGACTTATGCTGGCTTAATCCAGTTAAACTTAATGTTTTTAGTTTGCAGATTCAGAATGTGCTATAGAAGCTTAATGGAAATACTGAAAAGATTGGAAGTCTGTGCGCCACAATTTATTTAAAAACATTTTTTTTATTTATAAAACTAATTAGGAAGCACCAGGAAAGCGTTCAAGCGCAGGGCCCTCAGGGTTTAATAAGTCAGCACAGTCTGATTCAGTAGTGTCTCAGACAGGGTGGATTTACTAGTCTGGGTTGCATGCTGCCATCTGTTTTTTCCAGCTCTTGCTGTACTCACCTCTTGTCTCTTTATCTCCTTTGTGGAGAAGGCTCCTTTCTGGTGCACATCCAGGGTTTCGGACCAGAGGGTGCTGTTACGGCGCTTGGGTGGTGTGGGTGCTGCAGCCTTGCTGCCTGCTTTTTGCTGGGGCACGCCCGGGGAGCGTCCGTCACCCCGCAGTGAAGCCTGCAGGGTCTGACCGAAGCGCCGGACGGCCCCATTCTTCACGGGGGAGATGAGGTTCGCCAGTGAGGTGACTCGGCCCAGTGGCCGTACACGCTTAGTACTGGGTTCCTGTTTAAGACAGAGAAGGAAAGATACATGAATTATTGAATTGCTAGTCACACAATTAAAGCTTTGATGCAGCCAGAGGGCAGCTATGCTCTTAAAAAGACGGCTTAACTATTCACCGTACTTTTTCCTTAGAGTCCCCTAGCTAGAGGGGGAAATGGGAGAGCAAAAGGGGAGATTACTGAAAGGTGGATTTGGGGTCAGACAGGCTGGCGTTTCCTGGGCTGCAGAAATTGGAGCCTCTAGAGGCAACAGCTGTTGGACACATCATGAGGGAGTCCCCTCAGCAAAAAGCAAGCACAAAGGCTTCTTTCTGCCTGCTGCCATGGAGTTCAGGGGGTCTATAGGCATGAGTGGAATGTACAAGACCCCTGTCCTCAGCTGTCCCATTCTGACTTAAAGACACACATGCTCTAACCGCCCTGTTTGTCTGTTTAATTCGCTTAGTTGTCTTGTTCAACTAACCCAACAGTTTATAATCCCCTCTGAATGTATAGCTTCCTTATTTGGCGACCTGTTAGTGAGAGCAGGGGAAAAGACCCAGGTTTGACAAACATCACACTCTTATTTGCTGAACCCCCCACGTTGGCGGTCTGTCTTTCCTCCTCTTCTCCCTTATAACCCTCCAGTGCGGCTGACAGCCTCGTGTTCAGACAGGCCCTTCAGGCCTCTTGCGTGAGAGGGAGAAGCACACCTGAACCCCTGTAAAAACAGCAATTCAGCCCCAAACCATAACGACTGGGACTCGAGCCAAACCGTACAAACCAAAGCAAAGGGGGGAAAAATTCAAAGCAAAACAAACCTGACAAGGTGATTTCATACTGGCAGACCCAGCAGGATTACTTTATACCATAATCATAGTCCAGAATCAAAGGGCTTTAGGGCTTGAAAAAAAAACGCTGTGCGTATATCTTAAAAGCATGATTCAGACAAATCACTGTGTGTACTCTTTTTGAAGGGTGCTATTAAATATGGATGCCTGGCTTTCTCCCCAGTGAGGGAGAGAATGAGACTGTTCAGTTTGGCACAGGAAGCCTAGAGAACAGATCCACCATTCAGACTCAGACTGCTTTAAACAGCTGCGAAGCAGTTCGTCTAGTTTACATTATCCAGAATGCCATCTGAGGTAGCGTTATGCTTTGCTAACCGGGACCACCAGAGGACCACTGCATCTGCCGGACTATGTAATACGCCTCTGCTGTGGCAATATTTATGGGAGACCACAACCAAGCGTTTTTATACTGTGTGTCTTCCAGCAAAAGTTTGATGGACAGTGATCCGGCAGCCTGGTGGACGGCTTATGTTATTGACTTTTATTTTGAGATGACTGAGTAAATTAGAATTGAATCTCAATCCCCTTTCTGAAGTTAGCAATCTTACACAATCTATGTGCTAACAATACCACTGTAGATATCTTTGCAACCCACAGACAGCAGGCAGGCAGGCAGACTGTTTCTGACTTTGCTGACTGGGACACGACGCCTTCAAGAGTTTTGAAGCAGGAACTGGATTCACAAAGCTCTGAGACTAAATTACAGTACAGTAGGTTGAGATTGCAAGGTTGGAGTTGTTGGGGGAAGGACAGTGTGAGAATCCTGACTCCCCTGCTGATAGACAATTGGCTTTTAATACAGGCCACACTGTTAAACTGCTGATTAAACAAGAAGTGGTGGTGAAAGTATGCCAAAAAGGTATGTGGAACAGATGAGGTCAATTAATTTCTGAAATGCCCATTCACAATTCTTTTCAACTTCCCATTCAGATTTCCTGGCAAGTCAGCCACTTCTCCTTTTTCACTTCCGAAACACTCCGTAAAAAGGGGAATAAGAGCCCGAAGAGGTTGCTCTTATCTAATCCTGCTTCCCCATGGTGTTTGCCTGGGGATAGGCACACCTAAGTCAGCCACTACTTTTCTCTGTGAACTGCTGGAATGCTTTTATTCTCAGTGTGTGTGCAGCACACACGCAGCCCTTGAGGGTTTACTCAACTCAAACCAGGGTCTGCTTTACCTGCTCTTCAGGTCTGCAGTTGTTCATTATAACTGCTTGTTCAGGCACATCCAGCTTGTCAAGGCTGACCTTAAAGGCAGAACTACTCAAAACAACCATTTAATCCTGCAGACGAACTTTGTCCTCCTTAGGAGTTTGCGCACACACCTTGGAGAAACACACCTGTAGCACTTACCGGGGCAAAGATCTCATTCTACTGATAACATTATAGGTCACAAATCGTATGATGTAAATTGCAGTGATAAAAAAAAAAAAAAAAAAAAAAACGAAGCTTGACTATTGAAATTGTTCGAGGCTCACCTCAAGTTCTTTGCACACTTGGTTCTGATAGTCTATTTTCTGTAGAGTCCGTTTGATGGGCACCACACCAGGTTCATCGTAAGCCACCATTTCTTTTAATAAAATCCACAGGTAAAGGTCTGCTATTCCCAAGAGGTTATCCACAAACGTAATCCGCAAGAGAGAGAAAACTTTTAAAAAGTAACAATGCAGTGAACCCTCCTTTGTCCACCTAATACTTCATTGTCAGCGGTGCTGCCTAACTTCTAAACGCACACTCGGTGTGCTCTCTAAAGCCCTAACTTTGTTCTGTTGGATGTGGGAGGGAAGGAAACTCAAATACTCTGTGTGGGAGGGACCAGAGAGTAAACTCCGCCCATTTTTGAACAGTAAGGGGTGGGAATAGGCAAAGCAACCTAAAACAGTCAGGGTCTCCTGAGCATACTGTCTCACAATGTTTTTCTATTTTCAAATCTCCCACAGGCCTGGTAACTGTCCTCTAACTTTTCCTTGCAATATTTATTGCATCACTAAAACGTCAAGGCTTTCAGAGAATTTTACTAGACGGTACATATTTGCTATGGAGAATCCACCGAATTTCAACTGATGCAATTAAGATTTACTAGACTTATTTCAGTGAAATGTCTCCCTGATTTGTACCTTTCCTCCAGATAATTAAACATTCAGTTTGATCAGTAAGGGCAAATTAATCACACAAATTGAGAGATAACATTCTTGAGTTTAGACTCTAAAAGATAACGAAAAAGCAAGTGTTTCAATACTTGCATGGTGTAGCATTTTGGGAAAACTAATTTTAAAGTTAATCAAAATTATGCAAAAAAAAAAAAAAGAATGCAATCATTTCGCATTTCTTTGAACAGGTTTCACTGTTCGCAAACATAAAAATTAATTTTCCTCTTCAAGTTGCAGACCAGTGAGAGATGAAAAAGGCAACGAAGCATATCGTAACGGAGTGGGAGGGAGTACTGTGGGTAAAAGCGGATTAGAGTGGCAGTCTCTTTGAGGTGTTAAAGCCTGCCTGTCTGTATTGAAGCAGGGAGTCGTTATCAGGTACTGGGGGGGAGGGAGAGATGATCAATAGAAATATCAGTAGAGAGGTAGGGCTACAACAAACACTCGCTGGTCTCTGTCTCTCTCAGAATTGATTAAAACAATGGGGATCGAGTTTACGGGTAACACTAGGTTTCGCAGTACAGAAGTGAGAAACTAAACTGGGCCACATGAAAACAAAAAGCAGAAGAAAACTGAATAAGCAATTCATCTACATCTGTATGGAGGACATGAGTGACCCCTGAGGTGTGCTGCACAGACAGCCTAAGCCTTTTGAGCATGCGTTTACTGCTGGCTTCTTTCCCATACAACGAGGACCTTTAGCTTCAGCTGTGCAAATGGACCTGTGCATTCCTTGTGCAAAGGTTTGGTGTAAAATGGTGTAAATAAGGCTTCTGAATGTGTCCTGAGCAAATGGAGAAACGGTGGTTTAGTGTCCGTTCACCCCGCTGTGTCAATAGTGAAGTGTGAAATCTTGTGTTTGTATGGGAAGCTGCTCGAGGGGTTTGGGGATTTAAACCGAGAACAGGTTTTTAGCCAAGGGTGCGTCATTTTGCTCTTGATTGTGTCAGTATTTATTTATTTATTTTTAAGTACATGACTACATGATTCTTCAACCTAGGGTTGTGTGTATGTGTGCATGCCTAGTCAGGCTGGCGTAGGACAGTAATGTACATGACGGCACTGTTTTGACGAGGGGTGTGATGGACATTTTGGACAGCAGACAGGGCAGAACCTGCAGCGTGACCTGTTCTCTGCCTCCTACAGGGTCACACCCAGACAGCTGGAGAAATAGGTGTGAAACACAAACATGTCGATTCTGCAGCACTCCTACTCAGCCACAAGCATGTTTGAGTCACTACATTAGAGCTTGGCAGAACCAGACTGAGCTATCTGTTGCTTTAGACTTTAAAACTTTAAAAGTTATTATTTTTTAATTAACTGGTTAATCCTTAATTTACAAGTAATTGTCATATAGCTAATTGACCTAACTTAAAAAAGAATGGGGGAATATTGAGGAATTATTTTGTATTTTAGATAAAAATCCCAACACTTTATTAATAAATGAAAGAATAAATACAAACTTTCTCAGTAAAATTCTTTTCTTCACAAATGCCAGCTTTGTTAAGTAGCTGGGGTCAGAGAGCACAGTACACGGTTACCTAGTTAGTACCCTAGTAACCCCGTTGTCGGATCTATCCAATGATGGAAACATAAGCACTTTTTGTAAGTTGCTCTGGATAAATGCAAATGTCTTAGCTTCTGACAAAACTCGTGGAAGGCAAATGCCTATGAAACGACGGGGTGCAAATTGCTTATGTGCCACAGATCAGGTCATTTATTTAACAGAAATTTCTTCCGACTTGTAAAAACTTTGCGGTGTCTAAACTGAAAAATACATGTGGAGTTTCGAGCTGAGGGTCTCGGCCCTCTGAGCTGAGCTGACTGCTGCCCTCTTCTGGTGGTCAATTCAACTTATTATAATCTTAACCATTTTATATAGTTGACGTTCATCTAACTTAAATTAACAGACTGTTTGAAGGACTGGGTATAGCCATTTCACTAATGATGTTGCTTTACGTCTGGACACCAGAGACATCTGATTCAGTGTTGATGATTCATAGAGCCTCCTCCTTATTACATCAGCGCAGTCCAATTCCATACTAGAGCACAAATGGTAAAAAAAATAAAATAAAATCATCACACAACCATGGTGATGTTACAGGACTGATCATAAAGGAGTGGGGATCCTACGCATGGTCTAGCAGGACACCTGCTTTCAAAACAGATGACTTCTTGGGCGTAACTCCAAATTTTTTAGCAGACAGGATGAGCCCACGTCCTACACGGTCATTGGGCAAGTCTGTACAATGTTTGTGCTTGTGTGGAAAGCTATCAATGCAAAGAAGCTCTTGGTCTACTTCTGCTTTTAATCTAAACTTACACCTTCCCAGAAACAGCCATCCTCCATTACAGATCCAGTTTCAAAAATGTTCACAAACTACACAAGTATGAATCATATCTTTCTCATAAACAACCAGTGAAGATCTTTCCATAATTACGATTACTATCCTGCCTATGCCATCCGGTTATGAGCTGTGAAAGTGAAAGAAAACACACCCTGCTAACAGGAACTAAAGGGAAAAGGTGTGTTCATCAACTATAGTTCCTAAGTATTTTATCAGGAGCTTAGATGGATGCATAGATGGATAGATGGATGCATAGATAGATTCCAAATAAATACCAGAAGAACAGAAGAAAAGCAAAAGGTTTATATTTCTGATGCATAAATTGAATTAACTTTAAAATGCTGTAATGAAGCTCAGTTTATTTATAGGTTATATGTCAAAGCCTGCTACACTACACAAGGCAAAATCTGAGGCAAGATCGGGCGGATGTAGATAAATTTTTATTGTGTGGATTATTCTCTGTGTAGATATCAGAGAATTTGATAACCTCAATAGGCCTAAATGATAAATTTGAGCGTGAACAGATTTATGGGGAAATTCCTGAAAATTCCATAAACAGAGAAACAACTTTTGTTGTTTTACTCAGGTGTGTGTGTTAATTTACATACAAAATTACTAATTCCCATAATTCTCAACTGACCCCCTTAGAAATATTTATTGCATTTTGATATCCAATCACTTATTCATTGAAAAAGAAGAAAAAAAAAACACATTTAGTTCACTTAGGAAGAAATGGGCTGGGTGGGTGGGTACCTATAGTATAAGCCGAGGCGGTGCAAATGGAAATTTCTGCTCATTTGTACTTGCTTTGAAATCGCCAAATTGTCACTGCGTACACTTAAACGTCAATTATGTGACATTTCTTCTGATAATGTTTTTAAATACGAGGAGTGTTCAGAGTTAAACTGCTTGTGATGACGTTTCTCGTGAATGAAGGCGTGACAATAATATGCAGAAGACAAGCAGCACAGTATGGTGAGGTGCTGGAAGTCAATATGGTGTCATTTAATAAGCGCTCCAAACTTTTGGCCTTAACCCTACATCTAATCTCTGGACCTTGAACATGTGCATCATGGGGAATCTTCTCCGCACTTTCTTTTTCAGTGTATTGTATCACCAGAAGCATTAGACGATCAATTACTCAGCCGTTTAAGAGCTTTGACTAAGAGAGCACGCCCACAAAACAGAACTTGTTGCTACCAAACAGAACAATTAACCCCTCACTGTAAACAGACACTTGCACAACACTGTCTATACTAAATGGTTCCAGGCATACGTATAAACTGAAAATGTACACTTCCTTGCCACTGCATGTTCACACTGGTTCTCACTTTTTTACCTGAGCAATTTATTAATTGTGCAATGAATGAAAGATAATGAAATTAAATATCACGGTTGTATTATTTCCTGGTAACATACATTTACCAGGTGGATGACTAACTTGTCAGAACACTCAATGCCTTACAGGAATATTAGAGATTCAATTTCAATTTCCAACTTTTCAATGCAGACAGTGCATGTTTTGACCATCTAAGTAGAAATCTGATGACCTCAACATTTCACCTACTTGCAACCTCAACATGTAGGTGGATGATTAAAATATGGCCCGTGTCTCAAAGACGATCGTTTCTGATGTCAGTCATTCGATACACAAGGGTGTGTTAACTTACTGACGGTGCCAAAAGTTTCGTTTCTCAGTTCAGGTGATACCTGGCGTGGTGGTGGGGGTTAGTGAACACCTGCTACAGGGGTCCCTTCCTCCCCCCTCTTGCATGAACATGCATGAGGGCTTTACACATACGAGTGTGTGTGTGCTGTTGTGTTTGAGAAGAAGGGGGAGGAGTGTTTAAGATTTAGAACTTGGATTTATTATTTTTTTTTGCAATAATGCTTAATTGTTCATTTTCTTGCATTTGATTGATGTGTAAATGATGCACCCTCGCTGCGTCTTGTATAACTGTCATGAAAGAAACTGTTGCTATGGGTGTATAAAGAAATAATGATTTCCTGCCAAGAGAGAGAGAATAAAGGATCACAGAGGAAAAGAAAAAAAA